>PVJN01020050.1:0-36408 GCA_004026805.1 Lasiurus borealis
GGCCAGGATGGGATGGCAGTCGTAGGTGATCAGGCTGGTGGGGGACAGGGCTAATGGGGTAAGCAGACCAGCAGAGGGGCCAGTTGGGGGCAAGTAGGCCATCAGTGGGGGTCAGTTGGAAATGACCAGGACAGCAGCGGGGGAAGTTTGGAGTGAGCAAACTAGCAGGTGGGCAGTTGGGGGCGAGCAGGCCAGTGGGGGGGGGGGGCAGTTGGGGGTGATCAGGCTGGGGGGGGTCATTTGGGGGCAAGCAGACCAGCAGTCAGGGGCAAGTGAGGGTGAGCAGGCCCAGCAGGCAGAGTGGTAGGGACAATCAGGCAGGCCAGTGAGCAGTTAGGAGCCAGCAGTCCTGGATTGTGAGACAAATGTCCAACTGCCAGTTTAGGTTCGATCCCTGTAATCTGGCAGTAAGACATCCTTCAAGGGGTCCAAGATTGGAGACAATGCAGGCCAGGCTGAGGAACACCACTCCCTTTCCCCCGTGCAAAAATTTTACGCACCGGGCCACTAGTTGTATATAATTTCTCTTTCAAATTAAAGTAGTCTAAAGTATCTTGCTACTCAGAATATACTCTACAGTACCTATTTCTCTTCAACCCTATCAGAAACCTACTGCTTCCAAATATGCATTTTAATAAGATTTCTATCTAACATTTATACACATATATTTTATACTAGAGGCCCAGTGCATGGATTCGTGCACATTGAAAGTAAATTAATTAGAAGGTGGCTGACAGGGCAGGACTGGGCGAGATGAGACAGACACACTCTGGAGTGAACCTCCCATGGTTCCTCCCTGGCTGGCCACACACCTGGAGTGGCTCTGAGGCTTGAAGTGTGTCTGCAGAGTGAGTGGGCTCCCTCTAGCAGGTGAGGTCCCTCGGCCTGGCCTATTGGGATCAGCCTGAAAATGGCAGTCCGATATCCCAAGGGGTCCTAAATTGCAAGAGGACACTTTGAAAGTTGCTGTGGCTCAGCAGCTCCTGTGTTCAGCATTTGCCCCCTGGTAGTCAGTGCACATCATAGCTACTGGTTACTTAGGCTCTTATATACAGTACGTCCCCAGGTTATTTCAGAGATCTGTTCCTCTGATGGAATGTAATGCAGTTTTCACCATAAGTCGGAACCCACCTACATAAACACCTATGTCACTCACATAGAGTACATATACAGCAGTAATGAAGGGAAACAGTGAAAATAACTTAAAAAGAAAGATAATAATTTCTGACCTTTACTTATAGTAAATAAATAATAAAAAACATAAAGCACATATGTACATAGGTTGAAATGATGGAACTTTTTATTTTATATGTAAATAAATGGGAGATGGTGATGTAACCACAAAACTGTGTATGTTTAATCCAACACAACCCGTGGACTGCCTGTAGTTAGAGTGCAGGGTAAGCATGTCAAACTCAAAGGCTAACATGGGTCAAATAAACAGTTTAAGTTTATGTGAGCCACAAAAAAACAAAAGCTTCAATTTTCATAGAGATGTAGATAGGTTTATTTCTATAGATACATGCTGAATACAAAGAGCTGAAATAAATGAATAATAATTAACATAAAATAATAGAACATTTTAATAAAAATTAATATTTTTCTTGAACATTAATTTAGCACTGAACAACTGCACAAATTAATAAGTGTAACGCAAATAAACCTATTTTTCTTGTTCTCTGAAAGTGAAATATTTCCCATTGCGCACACCAAACAAGTCAGTCCAAGACTAATGACTTGGCAATTTGCTGCTAAAACATTCACTGCTAGTATTAGTTGAGAGAAATGGTGCACCTGTGCATAAGGCATGTAAGGGAAATGAATGCAACATTATTTTAATAATCAGTCGTTAGTGAACGTTGTAGTTTGTTATTAATAATTATGTATAGCCGAAACCGGTTTGTCTCAGTGGTCTGTGAACTAAAAGGTCCAGGTTCTATTCTGGTCAAGGGCATGTACCTTGATTGTGGGCACATCCCCAATAGGAGGTGTGCAGGAGGCAACTGATCAATATTTCTCTCTCATTGATGTTTCTAACTCTCTATCTCTCTCCCTTCCTCTCTTAAAAAATCAATAAAATATATCTAAAAAAATAATTATGTATAACAGGATATTGTTAAAATTAAGAAATTTTTATTAAAATGGTTCTTACATACCATTACATTGGCTGGCCCACAAAAATACTCATTGTAGGTTGTATGTAGTCTGCTGGTTGAGAGTTTGACATACTTGTTGTAGAGAAACCACTGAAAAGATTTTAAAAGAGGAATTAATCCCACTTAAAATTATAAAATATGCAATACAAAATCACACAGAAAAATAAGAAAAATGAAGAAAGAACATATGATACAAGAAATAACGTGGGATACAATTAATCATACTGAATAAATGAAATCATCATAATGGGTAAAAAAAAACAAAAACCCACCCATATGCTGTCTATAAATAACCATTTAAATATGGAAACAAAAATAGGTGAATGTAAATGCATGGTATTGAAAATACCAGCCCTGGCCAGTTTGGCTCAGTGGATAGATTGTCAGCTCTAAATGGAAACATTAAGATTCCTCTCTCAGTTAACACCAAAAAAGTCACAAAGTCAGTAAGGATATTGAATACTGAACAAAACTATCAACTTAACATTATTGACATTTATGTGAAACTCCTCCCCAAATAGAAAATACAGATTCTTTAAATGTGCAAGGAAACATTCAGCAAAATAGACCACATACTGAACACTAAAACATAGCTCAAAAACTTGACTTGAAATCATACAACCTACCTACTCTGATAAAAAAGAATACACTAGAAGTTAATAATTGAATATTTGTCATAAATAAAATATATCAGCAATATCTCCAAATGTCTAACAAGCAAACAGTACACTTTTATCTTCTGTATGAACTGTGGCAGAGATGTCACAAAGAACATTATAAAATAGTTTTAATTGGATGAAAATGAAAGTATAACATCAAATTTTATAGAACAATTTATTAGTATTTAGATGGAAATTTAAAACATAAAAAATAATAGAAAAGAAAAATGACTAAAATCAAAGCTCAAGATTTTTATCATAAAAATTAAATATTAGAGAAAATTCAACCCAAAGAGAATAGATGAAAGTAATGAACCAAGCAGACATAAATAAAGAAAAAGAAAGAAAGGAACAGAATAACAATAGAGAAAATCAGTAAAAGCAAATATGATTCTATAAAAAGATTAATAAAAATGATAAAACTCTGGACAGACTAATCAAGAAAAGGACACGTGCTGGTGAGGATGTGGAGAAAAAGGAACCCTTGTGCACTCCTTGTGGGAATGCAACTTGGTGCAGCTACTGTGGAGAACAGTATGAAGTTTCCTCAAAAGATTAAGTATGGAACTGACATTTGACCCAGTGGTTCCCATCTCTAGGAATATATCCTAAGAAACCTGCAACACCAATCAAAAAGAATGAATGCACCCCTGTATTCATAACAGCACTATTTACAACAGCTAAGAAATGAAAACAGCCTAAGTGCCCATCAGTAGATGAGTTGATAAAAAAAAGTTATGATACATTACACCATGGAATACTATGCAGCAGTAAAAAGGAAGGATTGCTTACCCTTTGTAACAGCATTGAGGGAACTGGAAATTATTATGCTAAGCAAAATAAACCTGTCTGAGAAAGACAAGATCTCATTATATGTGTAATCAAATGAAGAAAATACACTGATGAACAAAATAGATCCACAGACATGGATGTATGGACAGGCTTGACAAATCTCAGAGGGAAGTGGTAGGTGGACTGGAAGAGATTAAGCAAAGAATGTATATGCATATATGCATAACCCAGGGATGTAGACATTAATGTGGTGAAGGCCTGCAGTAGCAGGAGCACAGCAGAGGATTACAAGGGGAATGTCTGTAATATTTCAACAATGAAGATAAATTTTTGAAAAAAAACTATGAAAGCATATCCTTAGATGAGGATTAATAAATAAGTAAACAAATACTAATAATTGCTGCAGAGAAAAAACTTATATTGGCTATATTACTACTTAGGATACCATTGTAAGAATGGGATATAAAATGTTAATATACTAGCTAATTTCTTTGTTTTAGACAATCAGGTTATTTGGGGTAGGGAAATACACATCTTAGAACTGCACATATTTTTGGTGATTTGATTTTGTTTGGAAAAATACCAGTTTGTATATCACAACTACATGGTATGGGTACTAAAAATATGTATATAATTTTCCTCCCACCTTCTAAATTCTAGCTGGGCAAATAATAAAATTAACAGGAGAAAATAAAAATTTTAATGTGTGCATACAGGTAAGTATGAAAATCTCTAAGACTGTTAGGCAAAATTGGATATATATGTTATTTTGAACAAATGAGAAAGATGGAAATGTATCTTAGATTTAAGTTAAAATGTGCTATTACAGGGGAACTTATGTGGCAGGTAAATTTTCCCTAGGCAAACTCAGAAACAATGGGACATAGAGGGTGACGTAGTTAACAGGCCCCTTGCTTGGCTCCTCTTAGCCTAATGGTAAGGATTATGCTTAGATTTTCTGCCTGAGGCAGATTTTTTCATCTGAATCTCTTGGGTGGGAAAAGGAGCGAGTCAGAGGTCCTTTCTGAGTTTTTTGTTTCTGTGTAGCCAGCTTAAAATCTATACCATAAAGACTGTTTTAATATGGCAAAACTTGATTCTTTTTAAGAATGATACAATTAATTGAAATCACTAGCTACTTATCCTAAAGAAGCAGAATAGCCAACAAGTAAGTGATTTGTTTGAGGTGCTCTCCATATTTTGTAATCAAATAAATTGCAAATACTAAATATGAAAATCCACTTGAGTTTGACCAATTCATGGCAAGGGGACTATTGCAAACCAATAAATCCTGTGATGTTACTAATATCCAGTCTTTCTATGAATTGTTAGACTTTCTGTTTATTCAATATATTCAAACTAGCAGCCCAATGCACAAAATTTGTGTGTAGGTATGATCCCTAGCCCTGGCCTTCAATAAGGGCCATCTTCCCCAGCTGCCAGAAACCAGACCTATCCTGTGCCACCACCCACCCCTGGCTCCCCATTCACCATGGGGTGATTGGAGCTTCTCGCTCACTTGCCAGCCGACCCCTGCCACCGGTTGATCACCCTCTGTGTGTGGAGTGACTGACAGGCCCTGGGCCTTGGCCTGGAGCCACCCACATCCCCTGCCAGCCATACCTGACTCCCCATTCACCATCAGTTGATTGGAGCCTGCTTTCTGGGAAAAGGGACCAAGAGATGGTCAGTGCACCTCATAGTGACTGATTGAGTGGTTATTGTGGTCATTCCCCTGTTAGGGTCAATTTGCATACTACCTTTTTATTATGTAAGATGCTACAGTAAATCAAACAGGTACTTAAGTTGGACCTTACTTAAGATACTTTGTGACAGAGAATACAGGTAAAGGAAAGATTCCTTTTTCTTGAGAGCATTTTATGTCTTATGCTTTTGGAAAACCATTTTGATGGATTGCTCCTATGATTTTCTTATATTTCAGAAGACATGCTTTGCTTTTATTTCCAAATTATCAAATGTCATTTTCTTTGATACTACTCAAACACTTCTTAAAATATTTATTAACTTTTTCTGAGTTAGTAATTTGATTTTTAAACAACTGTTCTTGAAACATTGGTTTTCTACATCTTTCAAAATAAAAATAATTTTCATTTTTAAAAAATTTCAGATCCATGTTTAAAAGAGGCAGCTTGTGTGAGAAATATACAAAAATCATAGAATATAGATTCAAAAAGTAGAATACCTTCATTTAATTAGAAAGAACCCTTTAGATTATTCTTGACAAAGAAAAAAAATGAAGGAATTACAGTGTAACTCACAAATTTACACTTCAAAAATGAAGTGTAACTCACAAATCTATGTAGCAAAGCTGTTGGTTAATTAATTTCTCTGCATCCTTACAAGTTGTGTTGAGAGACTTAATGACTTCTATCAAACTATAGGTTACTGGGAATTTATTTTAATTAACATCCTAAATCTACTGATTAGAGATTAGAAACAATTAGATTAGTAGAGTAATTAAAATAACAATTGAGCATTGGCCTGCAGACTGAAGAGTCCTGGGTTTGATTCCAGTCAAGGGCAAATCGCTGAGTTTTTAGGCTTGATCCCTGGTGAGGGGCATGCAGCAGGCAGCTGATCAATAATTCTCTCTCATCATTAATGTTTCTATCTTTCCCTCTCCTTTTCTCTCTGAAATCAATAAAAATATATTTAAAAAAATAACAACTGATGGGTAGCTACAAATCAGTATGATGTAACATGATTTAAATGTTAAAAATCTCTAGATTAGGTAGCATAATTTTTGTTTCCAAGGAAAACAATAGAAATCAGCATACCCATGGAAAATTGTGAAATAAAGTACTATGATATCCTAATAATAATATTTTATAGTTCTAAAAGGGGTTTATAAAACATTTATGTTCTTTACTGCCAAAACTAAAATAATAGAGACATTCTCTCATCTGTACTATGACTTGCTGCCTCCACAGCTGATTATCCAGGCCTTTTTCTTGGCCACACAAGACAGACTCTCATTTTCACACATACAATATAATTGTGTTTATTTACTTCCCCACCTTACTCTTAAAGCATTATTTAAACAAATAAAAAAGATGAACTCTTTTTGCCTTTAATTGTTTAGGTGGACAAAACAGTGATATACACATTTAGATAGAGATATGATTCAAAATGCTTAAAGTACTATGTATATAAGATATTTTCCAGAATATTTGTTACTTTTCTTATTTTTTCTTTTATAATCTCTATAAGTTCACAATTATTTCTGAAACTTCAACTTCAAATGCATCTTTTATTGACCTTTATCTACTCTCCACACTCATGTCTTGACCCCTTTCCTTGAATAATAATGGTTTGGTTGTCCTTTGCAATGCACATCTGGCAGTTTCTTCTACGCTGTTGCACATGTCCATGAAATGGCTTTATGCACACTCTTCACCTCACTGACTCCCAGTTAATCTAATCAGAGTGAGCTCAGGTGTCACCACTACAAGAAATGTCCCCTTGATTCCCAAGTTGAATTTGATACCCTACCACCGGTGGTAAGACTATTTAGTAGTCTGAATAACCAATCTCTTCCTCCTGACTGTGAGCTCCTGGAAAAGAAGGGCTATGAATATATATGTATATATGCAATATACCAGCACTATACTTAGTCAAGATTTGTTTAAAAAATCAATAAATAGGTATAATTGGGTAGCTGGGCAGTTGGATGAATTGAATAAATGTACAAATAGCCATGTGTTAGTTGTCTATACTTCACCCATCATATTAGAGCAGTACAAAGGGCTATTTTAAGTAGTTTTGTTGCTGTTATCATTTTCTGGAAAATCTCCAATATCTAAAGTATTTCTTTTGATTCAGCATATGTATGAGGCGGGAGTGAGAAGAGGGGAGAAGGAACCACTCTAATGTATTCACATGAGATTCATCAGTTTTCCTGATATAGCATATCACTTGGACACATTTGAACTCATTTTCAGCTGCCAGATATGTCATGCCAACAGATATTTATATTTACTGCCATGGATCATAATCGCTTTGGCAAAAGACTTGCTGTTTTGACATTGGTTGGAGATGTGTACTCACTGTATATATTTTTGTATGTCCATTTGGTAGGAAGAAAAGATATTTTTTGTGTTTTAATATCCTGACATTGAGTGATCCTCAGGATTCTACATTTGTGTGAAAATAAATGATGTTGACCTTCTCCCAGGCTTTGTGCATAGTTAGAATGCTATTTTTTCTTTTTCTTTTATTTTTTCTTTCAGGAAAGCAGAATGAATACATGTCATCTTTCTGGCACAAACAAACAAAAGAGCTGTCTTAGTTCATCTCATTCCTAGACTTAATACATTTTCCAACAATAAACTATATGAAATATATATTGATTATTGCTTTGTACCATTGTAGCAGCCTCATTAATTTCATTACACAGCTTGAAATGGTTTCATGCCAAAATACAAATGTAGACTATTCAAAGGATTAAGTTTGCTAGTTCAGCCTGAAGAAATGTCAGGTTTACCCATAGTAAGATTTTAATTTCCTTATTCTACTAATCGTTTTTCACAATGGTTATAATTATACATGCTACCCTTCTGGGAGCATTCATAATTAAACTGTTAAAAACATATTCCTGCCAAGACCAGTTTGGCTCAGTGGATGGAGCATCGGCCTGCAGACTGAAAGGTCCCAGGTTCGATTCCAGTCCGGGGCATGTACCTTGCTTGCGGGCACAACTCCAGTAGGAGGCGTGCAGGAGGCGGCTGATTGATGTCTCTCTCTCATCGATGTTTCTGACTTTCTATCCCTCTCCCTTCCTCTCTGTAAAAAATGAATAAAATATATTAAAAAAAAAAACATATTCCTTCCATGTCCACTAGACAATGCATTTTTAAGATAGACAATGCATTTTTAAGACAGTGACTGTTATTGAATGACAAAGTTCTTGAAAGTTTCACAGTCATAGAACAGTATTTTCCCAAACTACATTCCAAAGAACACAAGTTGATTTGCTTATTAATGTATGCTATTTGAATAAGCATTCAATTATCCAATTGGGAAACATTGAATGAAACTATTATGTGGGTTTTATTAATGCGGAAGTTCTCTAAGTTTATAATAGACAATGGAAATTAAAATTCGCTCTCCCTAAGGGCATCAATGAGAGTAAAAATATTTGATACTTACTCCTTAATTCTTGATTTGCTTGTCAGCCCTACTCAATATCATTAATTGTTGACCTCATTTATTGTTCCAATTCCAGTTTTTATTTGATGCTGAAGACCTAATACATTTACAAATATCAAAATGTATAATAAAGTATAAAGTGAACAGTGTGCTTCAGCAAACTTCAAATTCTTACCTGTACTCTTTATCCAGATATTAATATCACAGTGTTTAGCTTATACTTCTACAATTTCATTATGCATAGACTAGTATATACATACATAATATTTCCTTTTTTTTACACATGGTTAACCTAACAATATACAGAGTAGGATATACAAGCTCTTTGTCCTTTGACTCAATAGAATATCCTGGAAGTTTTTCCCAACCAATACATAGGTAGCTTTCTGAGGTTTTTATTATTATTGTTGTTATTCTTTTTATAGCTATCTAGGATTCTAATCTATTGATATAACACAGTTGATTGAAGTTGTTTCTAGAGTTGAATATAAAACTGTTTCTAAAATAGTGCTATCACAGATAATACATTATTTTGCATTTGTGTGGGTATATCTGAGCCAGCACTTTACCAAAGTGAAATTCCCTAGTGAAGAGTACTATGCTATATAATAAAAGCCTAATATGCTAAGTGTCTGGTTATCTGGTCATCCATACAACCAATCAAAGCATAATATGATAATGATATGCTAAGGCTGCTCAACTGTACGCTATGATGTGTACTGACCACCAGGGGGGCAGATGCTTTGACTGGTAGCTTAGCTTGATGCTGGGGTACAGCCAATCAGGACAGATCTAGACAGGCCAGACATGCCCTGGATCCCTGCTGTGGTTACTCCCCATCTGGTCAATCTCCCATATCACTCCGTGTCCCTGATTATGCACCAGTGGGGTCCCTCGGCCTGGCCTGTGCTCTCTCACAATCTGGAATAATTTGGGGGATGTCAGAGAACTGGTTTCAGCCTCATCCTACAGGCCAGGCCAAGGGACCCCACAGGTGCACAAATTCATGCACCAGATCTCTAATAATTATAATATTGATAGATACTGCCAAATTGACACCATAGGAGTTACACAAAACACATAATACTAATAACACAGTCTGAATTACAGAAGGTGAAGCCAGTTATTTTGTTTGTATTCAATCTGATAGGTGAGAAATAGGATCTCAGTGACATTTTATTATGAATTTTTCTTAATCTGAGTATACATGAGTATCTTATCTTTCCATTGGTTTGAAAGTCCTTTCTATTTCCTGTTCTGTCTTTTTATATGCTCTGCCTATTTTTCTACTATTTCTCATAACTTGATGGACACTTTCACTTGTAAATCATATCACAGAGCAAGATAAAATTATTTCAAGTTATTTCATCTATACTACTATATCTAAAAGGTGGATTTTATACCCTGTATTTATCTTCCAATTTTCTAGTTTCTTGTGGTATATGGCAGTTTTACTTTTAGAATTTCTTTTATATATTAACTAGATGCCCAGTGCACAAAATTTGTGCATGAGGTGGCGTGTCCCTCAACACAGCCTGTACCCTCTCCAATCTGGGACTCCTTAAGGGATGTCAGACTGCTCATTTAGACCCAATCCTGGACTGCTGGCTCCCAACTGCTAACCTGCCTGCCTTCCTGATTGCCCCTAACTGCTTCTGTCTGCCAGCCTGATCACCCCTAACCAGTCCCCTGCCAGCCTGATTGATGCCTAACTGCTCCCTGCCAGGCTGTTTGACCCTATCTGCTCTCCCCTGCAGGCCTGGGTCCCCCACCAACTGCCCTTTCCTGCAGTCCCAGTCACCTCCAACTTCCCTCCTCTGCCAGCCTGATTCACCCCTAACTGCTCTCCCCTGCAGGCTTCATCACCCCCAACTGCCCTCCTCTGCTGGCCTGCTCACCCACAGCTGCCCTCACTTGTAGGCCTGGTCCCTGCCAACTGCCAGCCCCTACTGGCCATTTTGTGCTGGCCATCTTGTGTCCACATGAAGGCAGCCATCTTTGAACACATGAGGGCAGCCATCTTGTGTGTTGGAGTGATGATCAATCTGTATATTATTCTTTTATTAGATAGGATAGAGGCCTGGTGCATGGGTGGGGGCCAGCTGGTTTGTCCTAAAGGGTGTCTCGGATCAGGGTGGGTGTTCCCTTGGGGCTTGGGATGACTTGCATGAGGGGCCTGTGGTGGTTTGCAGGCTGGCCATGCCCTCCAGCAACCCAAGCAGAGGCTCTGTTATCTGGGATTTACTTATCTTCTACAATTGAAACTTTATAGTCTGGAGCAGAGCCAAGCATTCTGTTCGCACAGCCATTGAAACTTTGTTGCCTTAAGTGGAGACCTGGGCAGGCCAGGTTTGCATAAAGCTTGGCTTCCTCCATCACCAGGAGCAACACAAGCCTCCCTCCTGTTCTCTCTGTGGCTGTAGCCATCTTGGTTGGGTTAATTTGCATACATGCTCTGATTGGCTGGTGGGCATGGTTGGTGCAAGTGGCTTGAGTGTAGTGGTAGTACGGTCAATTTGCATATTACTCTTTTATTAGATAAGATTGTAATTGTAACTAAATATTATAGAATGTTGATTTTATTAATGTTATATTGGTATATCTTATTAGTATTTATTAATATTGTACAATTAGTATATTATATGCAACAGGTCATTGAATGAAATGACATCCTGGTCAGAGCACATGCCAAGTTTGGTGGCTCGATCCTCAGTGTGTGGCATGCAGGAGCCAGCCAATCAATGATTCTCTCTTATCATTAATATTTCTGTCTCTCTTGCCTGCTTTCTTCCTCTCTGAAATCAATAGAAGTATATATTTAAAAAGAAAAGTGCAAATACTTGAATTATAATAACACTCATGAAGTCTTATTTAATAATTTTAGGATATATTTTGTAAAGACTAATCAGGGTTCTTAAAATATAAATATCATTAGTATCTATTAATTGAATAGTTTAAAGATTTACATGTCCTCCATTAAGAATAATTTGACAGCGTTATTATATAGTCATTTATATAGATAAATAGATAGAGAAAAAATTTGGCTAATTACAGCAATCTTAACTTCAAAATTATGTGTATTTATTGTTGAAAACATGGTACTATAAAGCAAAATAGTCTGTCATTCTAATTTAAATACTATTTGCAATCTATTTCCATTTACTATAATTATCCAAGCTATCAACTGTTCAACAAATTAATAAATTTTCTTTGCATGTAATCATTCATGATGAGCATTGTCATTCATCATATTTTAATAACTCAATTTGTTTATTTTTTATTGATTTTTAACAAATCTTTATTGTTCAGATTATTACAATTGTTCCTCTTTTTCCCCCCATAGCTCCGCTCTATCCCCACTGTCCTCATCCATAGGTGTATGACTTTTGTTCAGTCTCTTCCCACATCCCCAATATCCTTTTCCCCCAAGATTTGTCAATATACTCCCTTTCTATGCCCTTGATTTTATTATATTCACCAGTTTATTCTGTTCATCAGATTTTTTATTCACTTGATTTTTAGATTTACTTGTTGATAGGTATGTATTTGTTGTTCATAATTTTTATCTTTACCTTCTCCTTCTTCTTCTTCTTCTTCTTCTTCTTCTTCTTCTTCTTCTTCTTCTTCTTCTTCTTCTTCTTCTTCTTTTTCTTCAGAATACCTTTCAGCATTTCATATAATACATGAATTCCTTTAGCTTTTTCTTATCTCTGAAGCTCTTTATCTGAAAGCTTTGCTGAGTAATCTTAGTTGTAGATTCTTGCTATTCATCACTTTGAATATTTCTTGCCACTCCTGTCTGGCCTGTATAGTGTCTGTTGAGAAATCAGCTGACAATAGTGTGGGTGCTCCCTTGTAAGTAATTAACCGTTTTTCTCCTGCTATTTTTAATATTCTCTCTTTTTGTCTTGTGCTCTTGGTATTTTAATTATGATGTGTCTTGGTGTGGTCCTCTTTAGATTCCTTTTGTTTGGGGTTCCTGGACTTGTAAGTCTATTTCTTTCACTAGGTGGGGAAAGTTTTCGGTCATTATTTTTTCAAATAGATTTTTAGTATCTTGCTCTCTCTCTTCTTCTAGCACCCCCATAATTCTGATGTTGGTATGCTTGAAGTTGTCCCAGAGGCTCCTTACACTATCTTCATATTTTTGGATTCTTTTTCTTTCTGCTTTTCTGGTTAAATGTTTTTTGCTTCTTTGTATTTCAAATATTTGACTTGATTCTTGCAATCCTCTAGTCTGCTGTTGGATCTCTGTATATTATTTTTTATTTCAGTCAGTGTATGTTTAATTTCTAGTTGGTCCTTTTTCATTTCCTCTTAGGTCTTGCTAAATTTATTGACTTTTTCTAGGAAATTCTTGAAAAATTTTATAACCGTAGTTTTGAACTCTATATCCAGTCATTTGCTTTCCTCCATTTCTTTTATTTGTGACCTGTTTCTTTGTCTCTGCATTTTCGCTGTTTCCCTGAGTTGACAGAGTGGCTTTGTGTGCTATGTGTTTTGTTGGGCCCTGTGGCTCATCCTTCCCAGCTACCTGAGGTAGACACTCTTAGTGCACCTCTTTGTGGGCTGTGTGCATAGTCTTATTGTAATTAAGCCTTGATTGTTGTTGGAATCACTGGGAAGAATTGATCTCCAGGCCAATTGGCTGTGAGTATCAGCTGTGTCTATGCTTAGAGAACTTCTGTGTTGGAGACACCCTTATGAAATAAGACTTGCAAAAGCCTCTGATCACCTTGAATGGGTCTGAGTCTCAGTGTGAAGCAGACAGCATTGATTTCCTGTCAGCCCTGCCCTAAGAAGCCCCTGAATCTCAATATCCTGTACTAATCACTACAAGCACCTCTGAGAGAAAGTTGCTCTCAAATTTAACCCATTCCAGACAGTTCACTTTCTCCCCAAATGAGACTGGGTCCCCAGAGTTTCGTCCAGAACTGGAGTTCAGTGCAGTCAGAAAGCTAGCTGCATACTCAGTTGCTAGCCCTCTCCACATGCACCTTTGTACCTCTGTCTTCTGCAGCTCCTCTGAGACTCAGTGTGCTTTTCTCTTTCCTTCTAGGTGTAGAATTTCCACTCAACCAGCCTTCCTGTGGTTCTGGAGGGTGTCCGTTTTGTCTTTTAGTTGTAGTTTTGAAATTGTTGTGTGAGGTAGCAGTTTAGGTGTTTTTACCTGTGTAACCATCTTGGTTTCTCTCCTCATTTATAATATTTTAATGTAGTTATTAATATGAATGTAATACTGACCTCATAGAGTGAATTTGGAGGTATGTTCCCTTTATTTTCTGAAAGAATTTACAAATAACTAGTATTATTTCTTCCTTATACACTTGGTTAGACTTTATTCTTTTTTTGTGGAATGAATTTTAGTTACTAATTCAAATACTTTACTTGTATATTCATTCAGATTTTCTATTCTCACCTTCTATAAAAAGTATGGAAGCAGCCCTAGCCATTTTTACTCATTGGTTAGCATCAGCCCATAGACTGAAGGGTCCTGTGTTCAATTTAGGTCAAAAGCACATACCTTGGTTGAAAGCTCAATCCCCAGTCCTGGCCAGCAGGGATGGGAAGGGGAGGGGAGGGAGAGAGGTGCAGAAGTCAAGTAATTGATGTGTCTCTCTCATATCCATGTTTCTCTTTCTGTCTCTCCCCATCCTTTCCACTCTCTCTAAAAATCAGTGGAAAATATCCCCGCATGAGGATTAATAAAAAATAAAAGGAAAACCAGTATGAAGTAATAAATGTAAAAAAGCCTCAATTTTTATTTTTCCAAATTTACAAAGTTGTATCAATATTAACAGCAAGCTTTAGTGACTTACTTTTCTCATCTATTTCCAAAATATTCAACTGAGTATTCACAGAAACAACTGTTTTAAGCTCACAGTTTATTGTGCTGTAATAGTTAATTAAATTAGATAACTACAAGAGGTACAACTAGGATAAAAGCTTTTGATGAAAAGCATAAATGAATTTTAGAGTCTCACTGTTGGAAGCAAATGAACAAGATTACATAATAGTTCTCTACATTCTGAAACTCTCAGTGAGTATATTTTCAGAAAAAAATGAAAATTATGGTTTAATCTAAATAAACATTTAAGAACTAAGAGAACTTCTATCATATTTACTTATTATATTACCCATTATTTTAAAATAATTTTCTTAAAAAGTATAATGAATTCACTTTCACATATTATACTGGAAATTATTTTCATCATCTGGAAATATTGGTTCCTCAACAGAAGTATATGGAAGAGAAAAAAATAATAATTATGTACGTTATGGTTGTTTATAAATGATACAAAAGATGTCACAATCATTTAACACATAATCATTTAACAATTAGTCAGTTATTACAGGAGTGGCAAGAAAATGTCATTGAAATGGTACTTATGAAATTCTGAAACATGCATTATTGGACATATATTTGTGCATAAAATGCCAAATAGTGAAAATATGCATGACAAGTAAATTGTGCAAGTGGCCATGCATAGGGACTCCTTCATCTCTTCACAGCAGGGATTGCCTGTTTTATTATTACTTCTGAGATTGACAAGACACTGTAGTTAAAAAAAAGCCTGACAGAAATTTCAATGCTGTAAAACTGACTGTGATCTTTTCCTCCCTATAAAACATAACAAAACAAAACCTAATTATCTGCAGTTATTCTATATTGACAATATTTGTGTTTCAGCACGTCATGTGGGAACTCTCCATGCATTTAAACTCCATATTTTGTAGAAGAAATTAATAAATGTAATAAACTGAAGTGTTTTCCCCAAAATTAATATGTCAAAGCCCTAACACATCAAGACTATATTTGGGGACAGGGCCTTCATAGAAGTAATTAAGATTAAGTAAGATCACAAGGATAAAACTCAAATACAATGTAACTGTTGTTACATGGAGAAAAAGGCTTGAAATGACAAAGCAAACATGTGGCCATCTGCAAGCAAGGACAGAGGCCTCAGGAGAAATGGAACCTGCTGAAACCTTTTTTCTTGAACTTCCAATTCCAGATTGTGAGCAAATATATTTCTATTTTTTATATTTATTTATTTATTTATTTATTTATTTATTTATTTATACCCACCCAAAGATTTTTTTTCCCATTGATTTTTAGAGAGAGTGGAGGTAGAAAAAGAGAGAGAGAGAGAGTTTGTGAGAGAGAGAGAGAGAGAGAGAGAGAGAGAGAGAGAGAGAGAGAGAGAGAAACATAAATGTGAGATAGACCCATCCATGGATTGGTTGCCTCCTACATGCCTCTGACGAGCCAGGGATTGACCTGGAACCCAGGTGAATGTCCTTGACCGAGAATCAAACTCACCATCCTTTGGGGCATGAACTAATGCTCTAACAACCACGCAACACCAGCCAGGATGATATATTTCTGTTTTTTAGACTACCTGGTCTATGATATTTTGTTATAGCACACCTAGCAAACTAACACAACAAAATACCCTGATGAAAATTGTGTAGTAAACTCCAAAGTAGTTATGAAAGTTTGTTAAAGTATATCCGTAATGTTCCTTTTATAATTATTCTTAAAGAAAGAATTATTGCTGTATAAATTAAGTACTATGGTTTACAAACATTAATGCAGTTTTGGTTAGGACATTTTAACCTTAGTTTAGAGCACTATATTTAATTCAAAGAAGATAATTCACTAATATATGAAATGTCTAGCAAGTTCTATGTACATGTAGAGTCTAGATAGACTTTACAAGCAATTTTACAGAGTAATTTATGAAACATGTTATGGAATTATAAGATCAGAAAGAAGTTATAAAATCTCCTGCTAGGTTGAGAGAATCAATAAGAGAAAAAAAGGAAAAAAGTTACAAAGAAATATAAGATTAGATTTATGTGGCATACTCTTAAAATCAACAGTTTTATGATATCCTGCTGGTAGAGGAAAAAAAATAAATTAGACTCAAATATAAGGGTGACATATTTTAGATTATAAACTGTCATTTTTGCTTAGTAGGCAGCCTTATATTACTTTGTTCACAACAATCACAATTTTTAAATTCGATGATGACCTGTGAAAAGCCCCTTTTTTCTTACTATCAATGCTGAAGTCTTCCACAATTTGGCAGGAGAATCTTAATCCGTTTCGTTTTACATTTATTGCCTTGAAAAAGTTTCCTTCTAATGGACAAATATGTTTATTAGTTTTGCTGCTTATTGTAGGGCATCTCAGATATTTTTGTTTGTTTAAATTTTGTCCATTACCTGGGATGAGAAAAAAATAAGAAAATAATGAGGAAATATACCAAACTTGGTATCTACAAAATGGTATCTACATAATACCTAAGCAGTCAGTGGGGCTGAAATATTAGTAATATGCATCTGTAATGCCTGTTCCCATGCATTTGAAAGGGGACATACTGGGAAAATCAGATCATTTGAAACCATGCAGGTAGCATACCTAAGTAAACTTGCCTTTAATTGACTGATTGACAACTAAATGGAGGTATCTGTGACTCAAGTATTTGACTCCCTAAAGGACCTTAAAAATCATTTAGCTTAATACATCAATTTTTCATATATGAAGTTATTTCCCTAAATCTAAGTATTGAGGAATAATTAGTTGAGAACTCTACTATGAAGAGATGCTATATATTTATATTTAGATAAATAATAAATGTGTAGATACATTTATGCAATTTGTAAAATGAGTACCTTATACATATAATGTAAACATATTAACTTATTTGACCAATTATTGAGATATTTTACATATTTTAAATATACTTTGAACCTATTTTTAGTATGTCAGGAATTTGTCTTGATATATTCCATTTATTAAAATCCATTTACAAAAGCAAGAATTAATGTAGAATGTGATTATGAAAAAGGAATTAATAATATTGTAAGAGCAGCTCAAAACCAGACTAATGAATTCTGTTTTTCTACTTTTGAAGTCAGATATATTTGTAGACCTGTAGGAAACAATAACCAATGTAGGAAATGTAAAAAATATTTCCGGGACATATCAGTAAATTAATAAACACACACACAAACACACACATATACATTGAGTGGCCAGATTATTATGATTTCTGAACACATAATAATCTGGCCACTCAGTGTGTGTGTGTGTGTGTGTATTTATTAATTCATTCCTGGTATATGAATTCGTGCATGGGTGGGGTCCAGCCAGCCTGGTCAGTGGGAGGGGACATGGGTAGTTGGCCAGCCTGCCTGCTGGTCAAACTTCTGGTTGAGGGGACAATTTGCATATTAGTCTTTCATTATACAGGATATACATTGAGTATATGCCCTTTCTATAATTACAGTAAATTTGTTGCTCAATTTTTCAATGTTTGGCTACCTGACTTTCTTTGAAATTGGTGGCAGTGCTTTTCTCCATACTTTCATTATTTTTTTTTTTACTACTTCTTATAAGATTGTGGCATAAGATTTTTATATTTTCCCTGCTAGGTCTTACTGAAGAATTTCTCCAAAGAGCAATGCTTTCTATTATTAGAAAATGGCATTTAGCCGAGACCGGTTTGGCTCAGTGGAAAGAGCATCGGCTTGCAGACTGAAAGGTCCCGGGTTCAATTCCGGTTGGAGGAATGTACCTTGCTTGCGGGCACATCTCCACAGTGGGACGTGCAGAAGGTGGCTGATCGATGTCTCTCTCTCATTGATGTTTCTGACTTTTTATCTCTCTTCCTTCCTCTCTGTAAAAAATCAATAAAGTATAATTTTAAAAAATGGAATTTAAAAATTAAGATCTGAGCCGATACCGGTTTGGCTCAGTGGATAGAGCGTCGGCTGCGGACTGAAAGGTCCCAGGTTTGCTTCCAGTCAAGTGCATGTACATTGGTTGCACCTACTGGGTGTGTGGCGGCTGATCGATGTTTCTGACTTTCTATCCCTCTCCCTTCCTCTCTGTGAAAAATCAATAAAATATATTTTTTTAAAAAAATTAATATATGAGTACAAGATGTGTTCATTGCTACTGGGTTATATTTGCTTCTAGGACATGTAGCCATAGCTACATATATATTCAAACATATTCATACACAAAAATAATTATTTCTGCAGTTATCATGTTTTCTGTTTTGTTACAGATTTTTATTTGATTTATTGTTACTAGAGAGCATTTTGGTTATCTTTTAAAACTTCTATTTTAAAATTGCTTTATTATTGGAACAACTGTGTTATTGGTTTATATGTTTACTACTATACTTTTGTTTATTATATTAGGGTGTGCTCTTAGTACTTATTTTTTATTTTATTTTTTTAATTAAATCTTTATTATTCAGATTATTCATTTGTTTCTCTTTATTTCCCTCCATAGCTCACCTCCACCCAGCTCCTACCCTTCCTTCTACCCTTACCTCCCTGCTGTTGACCTCATTCATAGGTGTATGATTTTGTCCAGTCTCTCCCTGTACACCTGTCACCCCTTTCCCCTGAGAATTATCAGTATACTCCCTTTCTGTGCTCCTGATTATATTATATTCACCAGTTTATTCTGTTGATCACATTTTTAATTCACTTAATTTTTAGATTCACTTGTTGATAGATATGTATTTGTTATTCATAATTTTTTGTCTTTTACCTTTTTCTTCTTTCTCTTCTAAAAGAGTACCTTTCAGCATTTCATATAATACTGGTTTGGAGTTGATGAACTCCTTTAGCTTTTTCTGATCTGTGAAGCTCTTTATCTGCCCTTCAATTCTGAATAATAGCTTTGCTGGATAGAGTATTCTTGGTTGTAGGTTCTTGCTATTCATCATGCTGAATATTTCTTGCCACTCCTGTCTAGCCTGCATAATTTCTGTTGAGAAATCAGCTGAGAGTAGTATGGGTGCTCCCTTGTAGGTAATGAACTATTTTTCTCTTGCTGCTTTTAGTATTCTCTCTTTGTCTTTTGTTTTTTGTATTTTAATTATGATGTGTTTTGGTGTGGTCCTCTCTGGATTCCTTTTATATGGGGTTCTGTGTGCTTCTTGGACTTTTAAGTCTATTTCTTTCACCAGATGTGGGAAGTTTTCAGTCATTATTTCTTTAAAAGGGTTTTCAGTATCTTGTTCTCTCTCTTCTTCTGGCACCCCCACAATTCTGATGTTGGTACACTTGAAGCTGACCCAGAGGCTCCTTACATTATCTTCACATTTTTGGATTCTTTTCTCTTCTTGCTTTTCCAGTTCGGTGTTTTCTGATTCTTTATATTTCAAATTTTTTACTTGATTCTTGCCTTTCTCTAGTCTGCTGTTAGGACACTGTATAATATTTTTTATTTCAGTCAGTGTATGTTTAATTTCTAGTTGGTCCTTTTTCATTTCTAGTTGGTCCTTTTCCATCTCTAGTTGGTTCTTTTTCATCTTCTCTTGGGTCTCACTAACTTTATCCAACTTTTCTAGCATATTCTTGACAAACCTTATAAGCGTGGTTTTGAACTCTATATCCAGTCATTTGTTTTCCTCCATTTTTTTTGTTTGTGATCCCTTCCTTTGTCTCGGCATTTTCACTATGCTGGGAGAACTTCTGTGTTGGATTCAGCCTTATGATACAAGAGTTGCAAAACTGCAAAAGCATCTCTGTTGAGCTTGGGATGGGTGGAGTCTCAGGGCTTAACGGACTGCCTTGCCTTCCAGTCGGCTCTCCCCTCCATGGCCCCTGAGTCTCACGTGACTGGGTAATTGCTGGAGCAGTCTCTGTGTGCGTGCACTCTCTCTTGCAGTGTATCTACACTGCTACCCCTCCAGCTCCCCTGTGCTTTAGGACCATATGAGTCTGGGTCCCCAGGGTTTTGCCCGAAACTGGGGTTTAATGGAGTTAGAAGTGGCACAGTTCGGAGGGTCTGTGTCCCACCTGCTTGTAAAAGCCAGTGGCACAATCAGCAGTCAGTTCTATACCAGCAGTGCCCTGTGCGCCACCAAACATCTGATCTTTTGCGACTCCCCTAAATTTATGTGCGCTTCTCCCTTTTCACAGTCCAAACTCCCCCCGTATGAGTTTTGGCAGCATCTGGGGTTTAGTGTCATAGGATAAAGGGTTTAATGCCTTTGAGAGTCTCAGTCTCCCTCCTGCCAGAGAAAGCCAGCCAGGTTCTCTGGCACCCACTCTCTCTACACGCGTGTCTCCATACCTCAGCTTTTTGCAGCTCCTCTGGGTCTCTGTGAGCCGCTCTCTTTCCTTCTTGTAGAATTTCCACTCAGCCAGCTTTCCTGTGGTTCTGGATGATGTCCATTTTGACTTTTAGTTTTAGTTTTGAAATTGTTGTGAGAGGCAGCAGTGTAGGTGTTTACCTATGCTGCCATCTTGGACTCTCCTTAGTACTTATTTTTTAAAAGTTTGCTGTAAGACAATATTCTATACTAGAGGCCTAATGCACAATATTTGTGCAAGAATAAGCCCTTTCAGCCCCAGCTACCTCACAGCCTCATGGCCCCAGGCCCCGCAGTCTCACCCCCTGCACACTGATCTTTCCAGGAGGTTGTTCACCATCTGGTCTAATTAGCATTATAGTTCTTTATTAAATAGGATTATGCTGACAGCAGCTTCCTCTCATGTTTACTGTCTCTTAATTGCATCATTCTCTCTTTAATTTCATTTGTTCTATAAATTTAGTGTAGCCTAAGTATACAGTATTTATACAGTCTACAGTACTGTACCATAATATCCTCCTCCTTCGCATTCACTCACTCTCACCCAGAGCAACTTCTACTTCTCCAAGTTACCCTCATCTACAAGTGTACTGTTTTCTTAATATTTTAAGCAATATTTTATTGTACATTTTTTATGTTTAGTGATGTATAGATACATAAATAGTTACTACTGTGTTATAATTGCCAAGACTATTCAGTATAGTAATGCTGAACAGATTTGTAGCATACGGTTATTATGCTATTCCACAAGCCTAGGTATGTAGTAGGCTCTATCACCTAGATTTGTATAAGTACACTCTATGATGTTCACACAGTAATAAAATTGTCTAATTACATGTTTCTTAAGGCATATTCCCTCCATCAACTGGTGCATGACTGTATATTTGAAGCTACAATGTCAACCTCTGCTTAAAATAATAAAGATAATAAGCCAAAAAAAAAACCCACATATGTCCTAAAAAATAATAGATATTTAAAATATGAGTTTTATTTATATGTAATTAAAGATGAATAAAGAAAATATAAATATCCTCCAAGAGTGCATTTGTGAGCAATGGAAGAAGTGAAATTGTCTTCAAATTATATTAAAACATTTACTAAGGATCATTAAAGAATCCCAAACCAAAGTGTTCCAAAAAAAGGCTTTAAAGAAAGGAATAAGAACAAGGATTGGCCTGTGTGTGGTGGTGGAGGTGGTGGTTGAGGGGGCAGTTTGAGATGAGGGTTGGAAATAATCAAATATACATTAGGTAAGAATCTTATAGTTAACTACAGGCCCAGTGCACGATATTCGTGCATGGAAGGGCAGGGTGTCCTTTAGCCCAGCCTGCTTCCTCTCCAATCTGGGACCTCTTTTTTTTTAATTTTTTTTATTGTGTTACATGTATACATATCTTCCCATTTCCCCCACTGCCCCCAGGCATACCCCAACCCCCCAGTGTCTTCTGATCATTGGTTATGATTATATGCATGCATACAAGTCCTTTCGTTGATCTCTTATTTACCTCACCTCTCCTTAATCTTCCTGCTGTAATTTGACAATCTGTTTGATGCTTTACTGTCTCTGTATCTATCCTTTTGTTCATCAGTTTATAATGTTCTTTATCATCCACAAATGAGTGATATCATGTGGTATTTCTCGTTCATTGGCTGGCTTATTTCACTTAGCATAAGGCTCTCCAGTTCCATCCAGGTTGCTGCAAATGGTAAGAATTTCTTCTTTTTAATGGCAGCATAGAATTTCATTGTGTAGATGTACCACAGTTTTCTGATCCACTCATCTGCTGACGGGCACCTAGGCTGTTTCCAAATTGTAGCTATTGTAAATTGTGCTGCTATGAAAATAGGGTTCCATAAATCCTTTCTGATTGGTGTTTCTACTTTCTTAGGGTATATTTCTAAGAGTGGGATTGCTGGGTCAAATGTGATTTTCACTTTTAGATTTTTGAGGAAACTCCATACTGTTCTCCACAGTGGCTGCACCAGTCTGCATTCCCACCAACAGTGCACAAGGGTTCCTTTTTTCTCTGCATCCTCGCCAACACTTGTCATTTGTTCATTTGCTGTTGATTGCCATTCTGACAGGTGTGAGATGGTATCACATTGTCATTTTAATTTATATCTCTCAGATAATTAGTGACTTTGAACATGTTTTCACGTGTCTCTTGGCCTTTCTTCTGTTGTCTTTCGAAAAGGTTCTATTTAGGTCCGTTGCCCATTTTTTTATTGGATCGTTTATCTTCCTTTTATTAAGTTGTATAAGTTGGCTGTAGATTTTGGAGATTAAACCTTGATCAGGGATAACATTTGCAAATATGTTCTCCCATACAGTGGGCTTTATTGTTGTTTTGTTGATGGTTTCTATTGCTGTGCAAAAGCTTTTTATTTTGATGTAGTCCCATTTGTTTATTTTTTCTTTAGCTTCCATAGCCTTTGGAGCAGTATCTGTGAAGAAGTTCTTTCGGCATATATCTGAGATTGTGCTGCCTGTGGATGCCTCTAATATTTTTATGGATTCCCGTGTAATGTTTAAGTCCTGTATCCATTTTGAGTTTATTTTTGTATTTGACATAAGTTGGAGTCCAGTTTCATTTTTTTGCATGTATCTGTCCAACACCATTTATTGAAGAGGCTATCTTGGCTCCATTGTATGTTCTTACCTCCTTTGTCAAATATTAATTGAGCATAGTGGTTTGGGTGGATATCTGGATGCTCTCTACTACTCCATTGGTCAATATGTTTGTTCTTATGCCAGTACCAGGCAGTTTTGAGAACAGTTGCTTTGTAATATAGCTTGAAATGTGTTATTGAGATTCCACCTACTTTATTCTTCTTTCTCAGGATTGCTGTGGCTATTCACAGTCTTTTTTTGCTCCAGATGAATCTTCAAAGAGTTCTTTCTAGGTCTGTGAAATAGGTCGTTGGTATTTTAATGGGTAGTGCATTGAATCTATAGATTGCTTTGGGCAGTATGGACATTTTAATGATGTTGATTCTCCCAATCCATGAGCATGGTATGCTCTTCCATCTGTTTACGTCTTCCTCTATCTCTTTTTTCAGTGTCCTGTAGTTTTCTGCATATAGCTCTTTTCCCTCCTTATGCATCCTTGCTCTCATGCAGATTACATTCTAACAAAGGAGACAGATGGGGAGATAGGCAAAATTAAGTAAGTAGATAAATAAAATCAAATGCAAAGAACAATAAATGCTGTGAAAAGAGGGGCCTGAGATAGAGCATAACTGTTGGAAGATAACTGTAAGTAAATGACATCTGAGATGACTAAACCTTCGCCAGGCAGCCCTGTGGCCTAGGTATCTTAATTTTTTTGGTGCAATGGTAAATGGGATTGCTTTTTTAGTCTCTCTTTCTGTGATTTCATTACTAGTGTATAGAAATGCCACAGATTTCTTGGCATTAATTTTGTATCCTTCTACATTGCCAAATTCATTTATTAAGTCAATTCGTTTTTGGATAGAGTCCTTCTGGTTTTTTATGTACAGTATCACGTCATCTGCAAATAAGGACAGCTTATTTTTCCAATGTGGATGTCTTTCAGTTCTTCTTTTCCAATTTGGATGTCTTTTATTTCTTCTTCTTATCTAATTGCAATGGCTAATACTTCCAATACTATGTTGAACAGGAGAGGTGAAAGTGGGCATCCCCGTCTTGTTCCTGGTAGAGGAAATGGTTTTAGTTTTTGCCCATTGAGTATGATGTTAGCTGTGGGATTATCATATATGGCTTTTATGATGTTGAGGTATGATCCTTCTATTCCCACCTTGCTGAGAGTTTTTATTAAGAAATCGTATTGGATTTTGTCAAATGATTTTTCTGCATCAATTGATATGACCATGTGATTTTTATCTCTCAATTTGTTTATGTGATGTATCACATTTATTGATTTGCAGATATTGTACCATCCTTGCATTCCTGGGATGAATCCTACTCAGTCATGGTGTATGATCTTTCTGATGTACTGCTGGATCCAATTTGCTAGAATTTTGTTGAGGATTTTGGCATCTATGTTCATGAGAAATATTGGCCTATAATTCTCTTTTTTTTGTGTTGTCTTTATCTGGTTTTGGTATTATGGTGATGCTGACTTCATAGAAGGTGTTTGGAAATATTCCTTATTTTTGAATAGTCTGAGGAGGATATGTGTTAATTCTTCCTTGAATGTTTGGTTAAACTCTCCTGTGTAGCCATCTGGTCCTGGGCTTTTGTTTGCTGGAAGCTTTTTGATGACTGCTTCAATTTCTTCCATAGTTATTAGACTATTGAGCTGTTTAGTTTCCTCCTAAACAGCTCAAGATTCAGAATTTTGGAAGGTTATATTTTTCTAGGAATATGTCCATTTCTTGCAGGTTGCCCAATTTGTTGGAATACAGTTGTTCATAGTATTTTTTAAGAAACCTTTGTATTTCAGCGGGATCTGTTGTTATTTCTCCTCTTTCATTTCTGATTTTGTTTATTTGGGTCTTCTTTCTTTGCTTCTTGGTGAGCCTGGCTAGAGGTCCATCAATCTTGTTTATCCTTTCAAAGAGCCAGCTCTTGGTTTCGTTGATGTTTTTAATTGTTTTTTTAGTAGCCATGTTGTTTATTTCTGCTCTGATCTTTACTATTTCCTTCCTTCTGCATACACTGGGCTTTTTTTTGTTGCTCTCTTTCTAGTTCTTTGAGTTGTAGGGTTAGGAAATTTATTACTATTGTTTCCTGTTTTTTGCAGTAGGGTTGTAGAGCTATAAACTTCCCTCTCAAAACTGCTTTCACTGTGTCCCACAAATTTTGTATTGTTGTGTTATTCTAATTTGTTGCCATGATGGTTTTTATTTCTTCCTTGATCTCTCTGGTTACCCAATCATTGTTTAATAGCATGCTATTTAGTCTCCATATATTTGATTTCTTTGGTTTGTTTTTATTGTAGTTGATTTCCAGTTTTATTCAACTGTAATCTGAGGAAATGCTTGATATGATTTCTATCTTCTTGAATTTGAAGAGACTTTTCCTATGACCCAACATATGGTCTATCTTTGAAAATGACCCATGTGCAGTGGAGAAGAATGTATATTCTGTGGCTTTCGGGTGAAATGTTCTGAAGATGTCAATTAATTCCATCTGGTCTAGTGAGTCATTTAGGATTGATGTTTCTTCACTGATTTTTTGTTTAGAGGATTTGTCCAGTGGTGACAGTGGGGTATTAAAGTCTCCTATTATGACTGTATTGCTGTCAATCTCTCCATTAATATCCTCCAGGAGTTTTTTTTATGTATTTAGGTGCTCCTATATTGGGTGCATATATATTTACCAGAGTTATTTCTTCTTGTTAGATTGTTCCCTTTAGTATTATGAAGTGGCCTTCTTTATCTCTTGTTATGTCCTTCACTTTGAGATCTAATTTGTCAGATATAAGTATTGCAACCCCACCTTTTTTTTTTCATTTCCATTTGCCTAAAATACCATCTTCCATCCCTTAATGCTCAATCTGTGTGCATCTCTTTTTCTGTGGTGAGTTTTTTTGTAGA
Organism: Lasiurus borealis; assembly: GCA_004026805.1. NCBI lineage: Eukaryota > Metazoa > Chordata > Mammalia > Chiroptera > Vespertilionidae > Lasiurus > Lasiurus borealis. The sequence continues at coordinate 26,428 of PVJN01020050.1, forward strand.
CAGCAGATATATGAGTCATGTTTTCTTATCCAATCTGTTAAACTATGTTTTTTTATTGGAGCATTTAATCCAATTACATTAAAGTTACTATTGATAGGTACTTATGTGTTTTCATTTTATTCTTTACCCCTGTGTTCCTTCTTCACTTCCTTTTATTTTTTTATTTTTATTTTTTTACAGCAGACCCTTTAGCATTTCTTGCATGCTGCTTAGGTAGAAATAAATTGTCTTAGTCCTTTTTTGTCTGTGAAGCTCCTGATTTCACCTTCAATTTTGATTGAAAGCCTTGCTGGGTACAGTATTCTTGGATTCAGACCCTTCCTTTGCATGACTTTGTATATTTCATTCCATTCCCTTCTGGCCTGTTGAGTTTTCATTGAGAAATCAGTAGCTAGTCTTATGGCGGTTCCTTTGTAGGTAACTTTTTGTTTCTCTCTGGCTGCTTTTAAGATTCTTACTTTGTCATCGGTGTTTGCCAATTTAATTATATTGTGCCTTGGTGTCCATTTTTGGGAGTTCATTTTGCTTGGGACTCTGTGAGCTTCTTGGATTTGTGTGGGTTTTTTCTTTCCTATATTGGGAACATTTTCTGTCATTATTTCTTCAAACTGGTTTTGTATTCCTTGCTCAGTTTCCACTCTTTCTGGAACCGCAATTATGCGGATATTGTTTTGTTTCATGTTATCCCAAAGTTCCCTTAGGCTCTCCTCTTGTTGTTTTTTTTTTTTTTTTGTTTTTGTTTTCTAGAAACTGCTGTACTTGAGTATTTTTTCCTACCTTGTCTTCTAGCTCACTGATACGGTCTTCTGCTTCTTCTAGTCTACTTTTGATGCTTTCTATTGAGTTCTTTATGGCAATGATGTCATTTTTCATTTTTTCTTGATTATTCTTCATTTCTTCTTGCTTCTTCTTTATTTCCTTTTGGCTCTTACTCACATTGTTGATTTTGTCTTCCATTATTTTCAGCCACCTTATGACCATTTTTCTGAATTCTTTCTCTGGCAGGTCTATTTCTTCTTTTATTTTGTTTACTTCCTTTTTTGGTGATACTTACTTTTCTGTCATATGCGGGCTGTTCCTTCATCTGCCCATGGTCTTTCTTCTCCTGGTGTCTGGTTATGTAGTTCCCTCTCCTCCATTAATTTAAAGGCACATACTACAACACAACTTGGTACAACAAGCAAGGGTCTTATCCCAGTTGAAATCTGACCTTTCCATGTGGCGTGTGGAGCTCCTCTGAGTCTGAGTGTCTGAGCCGATTGGAGAGTGGTGTTTAGGGACCCCTGCCTGTTCTGTGGGTGCTGCAGCTGTAGCTTTTCAGACAGCTGTAGACATCCACTTCCCCCTGCAAAATAGTGCAGTCTCCACGTTTGCACTAGTGACTCTGGGAGACAAAAACCCCGTGGCAGTGGGGCTGCCTGGTCAGGGGAGCCCCATCCTGCAGTCCCCCACCTTCTCCTGGAGGATAACTGACTCTTAACTTGCCAACAAACACTCCTAGTGCGACTCTCAGCTGCTCTCTCTGCATCTGCCCAGCGATAAGGCTCCAGACATGTTCATCTATTTCGCCCCCATATTCCCCCCTAATCTGGGACATCCCTCTCACAATCAAGGACTGCTGGCTCCCAACTGCCCACCTGCCTGCCTTCCTGATTGCTCCTAACTGCTTCTGCCTTCCAGCCTGATCACCCCTAAGTACTCCCCTGATTGATGCTTAATTGCTACCCTGCCAGCCTGTTTGTCCCTAACTGCCCTCTCTGTGGGCCTGGTCATCCCTAACTTCCCTCCCCTGCTAGCCATCTTGAGGTGGCCATCTTGTGTCCACATGGGAGCAGTCATCTTGTGTGTTAGAGTGATGGTCAATCTGCATATTACTCTTTTATTAGATAGGATAGAGGCCTAGTGCATAGGTGGGGGATGTCCTAGATCAGGGTGGGTATTCCCTTGGTGTATGGGGTGGCCTGGGTGAGGGGCCTGTGGTAGTTTGCAGGTTGGCCACCCAAGTGGAGGTCCTGGTATCTGGGATTTATTTATCTTCTATAATAGAAACTTTGTAGCCTGGAGTGTAGCCACGCCTTCTGCTTCATCCATGGCTGTAGCCATTGAAACTTTGTTGCCTTAAGTGGAAGCCTGGGCCCACCCGAGTTTGCAGAAAGCTTGGCTTCCTCCATTGCCAGGGGTAACGTAAGCCTCCTGTTCTCTCTGTGGCTGTAGCCATCTTGGTTGGGTTAATTTGCCTACTTGCTCTGATTGGCTGGTGAGTGTGGCTGGTGGGTGTGACTTATTGGAGTAGCAGAGGTATGTCCAATTTGCATATTACTCTCTTATTTGATAGGACATGAAACTATTTGCAACTACTAGAAGGACTCTTGCATATGTTGACCTGCTGCTACACTATTTACAGTGAATACTTTTTAAAGTTTTAAAGGAATATATTTGCTAGTTGCCACTGATAGAATTGAAAGACATTTATGTGTCTCTGGCTATAAAAACAGAGAATAGAATGGCAAGTAGTACTTTTTTCAAAGTATAGGTTGTTAGGAAAAAGAAAAATAATGAAAATGGATAAATGGAAAAAGAAATTCTAGACTACTATACCACAGTAAAGAAAAGGCAAAGATATTTGATATAATTAGATCAAAGCCACTAGATACAATTAGACATTAGAGATCTGACATACCAGGTACAATGTTCAAATAAATCACTGAAGATATACTATGTGTTAAATATTTGTGTTCTCTACATTTATAAGTTGAAGTTCTACCTCATTGTAACTATGTCTGGAGATAGGGTCTATTAGAGGCAATTAAGTTTAAATGAAGCCACAAGTGTCAGGCCCTAATGTAATAAAATTGGTGACCATATAAGAATAGGAAAAAAGGGGAAATACTCTTCTTTCTCTCTCTCTTTCCTCCTCTCTCTCTCTCTCTCTCTCTCTCTCTTGAAAGAAGAGGTCATGTGAACACACAGCAAAATAGAGGCTACCTAAAAGCCAAAACAATAGGCCTTAGGATAAAAACTACCTTCCCAGCACTTTCATCTTGAACTTTTTAACCTCCAAATCTGTAAGAACATAATTTGTTTTTAAGCTACCCAGCCTATGGTGTTTTATTATAGCACCCCAAGCTGACTAACATAGATTTTAGCACTAAGTTGTGTACTGTTGTAATAAATAACTAAAAATGTGGAAACCTCTTTGGAATTGGATAATGAGTAGAGGTTGGAGGAGTTCTAAGGTGTATTGGAAAAGGCCTGGGGCAGAATACAGGGACATTCACTGGGCCTCTAACATCCCCCAAAGGGTCCCAAATTACAAGAGGGTGCAGGCCAGGCTGAGGGACCCCACCAGTGCACAAATCCATGCACCAGGCCTCTAATACATAAATAATAATGAACAGAACATTGATAGAAATATGAATATTTATAAGCTATTCTGGTGAGGTTTCAGATGAGAAACATGTTACTGGAAAATGGAGGAAAGGTAATCTTTGTTATAAAGTGAAAATAAAACAAAACAACAACATCAGCAATTAAAACCAACTTCATTGAACTTTTTTCTTGTGTTTTGTGGAAGGTAGACTTTGTGAATGATGAAACTGGATATTTAGCAGAGATTTCTTCTTTAAAAAATATATTTTTATTGATTTCAGAGATTAAAGGGAGAAATTATGAGAGAGAATCATTGATTGGCTGCTTCCTGCATGCCCCCTCCTGGAGATTGAGCCCAAAACCCGGGCATTTACCCTTGACTAGAATTGAACCTGGGACCCTTCAGTCTGCCAGCTGATACTCTATCCACTGAACCAAACCAACCAGTGCTAGCAGAGATTTCTAAGCAAAGTACTGAAAGTGCAGTTTATGTGCTTCTTACTGCTTACAGTAAAATGCAAGAGAAGAATAAGTTGAAGAAGAAATTGCTAGGCGAAAAGGAAACAAAACTCAGAGAACTGGAAACTCTCAGCCTCAAAACTTGTTCTGAAGAGAATGCTAAGGGTATGACTGAGCAACCATTTGATAAAGAGAGTATGGGTATAACTCAATGACTTAACCATCTCAGAAGCTTTGAAGAGGAATTGTAGAAACTGAGACACTGCCAGTTTGAACGAACAGAGACAGAGAATGTGGGATGGAGTGAAGAAAGGCTATTGGACTTCTTAGATTCCACAGAATGAGACTACATAGGTAGTAAGCTGCAAATGTGAGCTATTCTTCAAAGAGAGCAAAATGTGACCCTGAAAGAGATTCAGAAATTACCAGGGCTGCCAATTCCACCACAGTCCCAGGGTATAAGACTGTTTCTTTCACAAAACACCTTGCTGCAGAGAGCTATGTGGGCAGGGCCCTGGCAAAGAGCCACAGGGTCAGCACCCTGAGCTGAAGCGACAGAGCTGCCCTGCAGAGTGTCATGTGAGTGATGTTGCCACCCTTGTGGGACTTGAGAATGAGACATTGAGCCAAAGTCTCAGATCTATTGAAATTTACTTCCTAGGTTTAGACCTTCTTGGGACTCATCACTCCTTCCTTTTATAAGGTTTGCTATTCAAAAACACAGTTATATGCTAATCTTGCTTTGGTATTCCACCAATGAATAGATAAAAAAAAAAGGCAATATGATATAAAACAAAATCTCAGATAAAATGTTCTTTCAAATGGGAAATATGAGAATTGTGAGTCAATAACCTAAACATCTAAATTTTACTTTAAATGTCAGTTATTGTATTAATATTCATTCATGAAATGCACCAGACAGTTCTTAAAGATATGACATATTTCAGTAATTTTTAACATGGCTTTTTGCCTTCTGATGGTGATTTGCATTCTAGTAGATACTACATAAGAAAAAAAAAGGAGTAAAAACAAAAATGGGGAAGTTTCATTTACACTGTGCTAAACTGAATGGTGTGGCTGTAAAACACTCGGATCCTTCACGCAATCCAGCTTGTATTCAGAAAGATCCAATTCTTAGCTGCTAACAGCCACCAGTGAAAGCTCAGCTTGGAGTCTAAACCAAGACAACAGACTTCACTACTTTGACACTAATTGGTCATTAGGAGCCCAGGGAGTTTTCAAGATTGACACCAAGAGAAGCTTTGGCTTAGTCACTGTGAGTGAAGTGACAAAAGGCAAGAACAAAGCTTATCTTATTCCTTGGAAAGATTCAGAAATGTCTGCAAAAGCTGTTTAGAAACAAATGTCTCTAAAATATCTGTGCTGATGTACTTACTTTTTCTTAACCCAAAGCAAATCAAGAGTATCTGTGATTTTATGTAATGAGCTAGAGGCCCAGTGCATGAAAATTCATGCACTGGATGGGGTCCCTCAACCTTGCCTGCCCCCTCTCTCAGTCTGGGAGCCATCAGGGGTGGAGGTCACCTAGCAATCAGGGGAAGGTGACGCCCCATCAGTCCTCTGCTGCTGCCTCTGCCAGCAGTGCAAGCCTCAGCCATCCCTGGTTACCTGTGCCTTGGGCTGGCCCTGGGAAGGCTGAGGGGACTAGGTGCCACCATCTTGTGTCTGTAGGCACCACCATCTTTGAGGGTGGGGCACTTAATTAGCAAATCCCTCCTTATTGGCTGTAGGTGCCACCATTTTTAGGGTGGGGCAATCAATTGGCATATTCCCTCTTTATTAGATAAGATTTGAAAGGAGTTTTTAGGGATTACATAGAAAGTTTTAGGAATTATGAGGTCCATGGAAAAAGCACAGGGCTACAGAGCTGCAAAGGGTACATTTCTATAGAATAAGGGAGCTGGGAGTAGCAGAAGGTAGATTTCCATAAGATAAGGGAGCTGGGAGCTGCAAAAGGTATACATTTACAGAATAAAGGGAAGGAAGCCCTCATTCAAAGAGGAACAAAGAAAGCCCAGAGGGAATAGGAGAACAATAAGGGGGAAGAAGGAGGGAACCTTACTACTTCCTGTGAGGTTTGTGCTCTGGAGTTGCTATAGTAACCAATCTGAGGGGGATAATGACCAATCAGAGGGGATATCAAGGCACAAAGATCTATAGACTTTATAAACCTTGGAGAAAAGCTCTCCTCAGTGGGAGTACCATGTAGGAGTCTGCTTGTTTCTCAATAAATTCTCACCTTTTACTATATCATCTTTTGTCCATGGTTTCCTTCTTTGACTCCACCAGACAAGAACCCCGGGAACCATCCTGCCCAGAGGAACACCAAGATCCAATCCAAGCTTTCCCATATCACATTCAACAGTACTAGTGCTTTATTTCCCGGTGTTTTATTTCTCATTCAAACATAAAGGAAAACACAGATTACCACAATAGCTTGTTACCAGAGCTAGACACATCTGGAAATAGGTTCTTGCAAAGGCATAGAAAAAGCATCTGGTCAAGGACGATTTGAGCAATGGTGGCAAGATTTATTAAAGTGCAAACGTATGCGGGAGAGCAGAAAGAGCAGGCAAGGCCCAGATGCCTGGAAAAGGCTGCTGTGCTTCCCAGGGTGTGTCCAGCAGCAGAGCTGGTTTACAGTGTCAGTCTTCCCCCAGACACACCAGACCTGACTCTCCTCCATAACCAAAGGGGGCAGCTCCAGATTGTTCAGTTCCCTCTGTGGACGAAGTCTAGCTTCCAGCCTGCAGGCCCACACCCATGCCCACCGAGCCCACCAAAGTCCAGAGTTGCAGCATCAACATCCCCCTCCCCCCGATACCTCATCTAGGGCTCCAGTAGCCCAGCTCAGTCTCTGCTCCCTTCCAGCCTGCACAGCTCCCACCCTCCCCACTTCACAGGCCTTTGTTTGTTTTCTCATTACATTTCCTAGGCTTGGTAAAAAGATCAGTCTTTCAAGTTATCCAATCTCTGTCCTGGCTTTTCCCAGGTAGTGCTCTCCCCCTTTTGTGGTCACCTTTTTTGGCTCCTACTGTGCACACCTCATAGCTCTGCTTCTCATTTGGCTTCTGCTGCTCATGCACTTAGCGAAAAATTTTTCCCTGCGATGTCTCTTCACCCCCAACCCCATTAGTGGGGTGGCCTGGGGGAAGGCATTGAAAAATTTAATCAATCTTAATCTGTTATCTGGTTCTGTTCCGTGGAATCCTCCCCAGTTAATCTTTAACTGCCTACTGTAACACGATGACATTTTAGAATTATAGAAAATTGAATAGTCTTAAAATTATACATGTCAAAATATTAGAAATGTTTGCTACTACTCAGTAACCAATTTTCAAGATTTAAATGTACAGTAAGAAAGTGAGTGGACACTGAACTTCTACTAAATGAAATACAAGTGAGCCTCATTAAGCAAGTTTGTTTTTATGGGCAGCAATGTCTGTAAACTAATTGTTTTTTTAATATATTTTATTGGTTTTTTACAGAGAGGAAGGGAGAGAGATAGAAAGTCAGAAACATCTATGAGAGAGAAACATCGATCAGCCGCCTCCTGCACGCCCCACAGTGGAGATGTGCCCGCAAGCAAGGTACATACTCCAACCAGAATCGAACCTGGGACCTTTCAGTCCACAAGCCAACTCTCTATCCACTGAGACAAACCGGTCTCGGCTATTTGTTATTAAGAGATATTAAAGTCTTATATTTTTCTGAAGCACTACTCACACTGATAACTTTTTGCCTGGCTTTCTAAAAATAATGGAGGGAAGATTACAGTGAATTAATCGGTGTTACTGTACGTGATCAAACTGGGTCACATATTCACACAACACATATACTATTCATAAAATGTCACATTAACCCTCTGCTTTAACTTCTATTTTAACAATACTAATAAGTAGGGCAAATGATTATTTAGCACTTTTTCACATAAAATGAAATATTTCTGTACTCAAATGTAGATAGGATTCAAGTGGCAATTGTAGCAGATATATTAAAAATAAAAACAGAACAAACTCTATTAATTATCACAGAATCCAGAAAAACATATTGAAGAAATAACATATTCTTTTCTTTCTTACATGTTGGGTTATCTTCCTTCACCTTTTAGTTTTCCTATCTGACTATTTCCATTTATTAACTTATGGCTTTCTCTTCATAATTTCTGTGTTAATTAATTCTGTACTCGATCTCTTCCTCCACACATTTTCCATCCATGATCTGAATGATCATTAACAATATAGTAAGTTAGACTCGATTCCAGATTTACATAGCAAACCATTTTTAAGCAACAGCTTGAATCTCCTTATATCTGAACTTCTTCCTGGGACAATTCTGCAGGTTCTGTAAGATAAACCTGAAACTATTAGCATAGTGTGGGAACTCCCCGATACCCAAGGCCAATGGGAGCAGAGACCTTGTTTTCAATACACCAGGATGGCCAAGGCCACTCTGAGCTTGAGCCTAATTGGGGTGCCCAAGGTCAAGATACCAGGAGTGGGTAAAAGAACATACGATACACTGTGCCCTTATGTAGCCAAAATATGATTGACGTAACTATTGGCATGAAATCTTCTTTGTCTAAGGAATAATATACAAGTTAGAGACCAGACAGTGGGCTGGGAAGTGAACTGAGAAGTGTGCTGAAGAGATGAAGCTGAGAGCTGGTACTGCTATGATGTAAGGCTAAGAGTTCGTAGAGAGCTCAGATATGTTAACCAGCCAGTGCACTGAGAGAGAAGCTCAGAAGTAGTTACTATGTGAGGCTACAGAGACCAGCCACTGTGCTGGGCAGGGGAGACAGGAGAAGATACTGAGCCTGAGAGGCTCGAGAAGCTGCTGAGGCAGAGAGCTTAGATAGCCCTATGATGTGAGGTGGTGAGCCTAAGGGGCAGCGTGCAGCTGCTCATATAACAGCCATGAATACAGAGACTGCTACACTATGTAGGAAAGATGTCTGCCTGCATGGTGTCTGGCTTTCTGTCTGCATGGACTTTGTTGTGAAGGACTGTGTTGTCTGATAACTCTGTGGCCACTGGCTTCTGCAATAAAGACTCATTCTTATACACCCACAACCTCTCATGGCTTCTCTACCTAAGACCCAGTGTCCAAGGAAGTCTAGCCCCAGGCAAGAGGGCTCAGACCTCACACCTGTAATTAGTGAGCAGAGGCTAAAGGAGAAATTTGGACTCAGTTCCCAACAGTTAGTACAGGGGGCAGGGTTCGAGAAGGACCTGCCCTGGCGAAGTCGGAAAGAATATATGAACTCAGAGCAACTCAGAGCAGCAGTGCTGTGCAGTGCCTCTGACACATGGTCTTTCTTCTGTATCCCTCACCTATATGAATGACACCATTATCTACACCTTTGCATAACGGAAAATAAGCTAGACATCAGTATGTACTATTGATATTTTCAAGCATGAATATAATCTTCAATTTTTTCTTGGACCCAAATGTCATATTTTAAAATAATTTGCATTTTATTTATAATTTTAAAATATTAAAAATTCTGTATGTGTGGGTGCACACAGGCTACTTACCATTTATTAGAATAAGGTAATTTTGGGCCTAGTACTATCTCATCCATTTCTCCCATATGTACACAATATGGTTCTCATTTCAAAAAAAAACTTGTAATTTGACAGTTTGACATGTTTTCACTTCTTCCCTTGGGAAGTTGCCCACATTACGTCCTCTAGACACTGTTGAAGCATCACCATCTGTCAAGCTTTGCCTGATTTTCCTAAGCAAATATCACCTTGGTAATATCTCAGTATGACACATATCCAATTTCACCAAAATTGTCCAATTATATGTTTAACTTCCAACTAATGTGCAAGCTCCTGGAGAACTGATTCAACTTTATTTTTTTAATCGTTAGCAGTTAGCAATGCAAGAAATGAGGAAGAAACATACTTCCAAATGAAAACTTGTGCTTTAAACTTCAGACTCATATTACTACCTGCTTACTGAGAAATTTTTACCTTGGTGTCTGGCAGAATACACACACACACATACACAACCAACCTCCACATCATTTTCCTTCTTGCTTTTGTGATTTTACCTTATTTTATATTGACCTAGAATGGTCCACACTTCTACTTCTATCAACAATCTTTCAATCTTCAATTC
>PVJN01020051.1:0-36481 GCA_004026805.1 Lasiurus borealis
CTTGTTACCATAGCAACTCCTGAGAGCAAAGGTCAAACCTCACAAGGGACCTGTGGGGTTATCTCTCCCACCCTTATTGGCTGAAGGGCTTCCTTCCCTTTATTATGCAAACATAGACCTGTTGCTGTTCCCAGCTCCCTCATTCTATGGAAATAAGCCTTCTGCTGGTCTGCAGCCCTGTGCTTCCTCCAAGGTCCTCCAATTTTTAAATTTTCCCGTTTCAGTGACACCTTCAGATCCCCCTTTCAATATAAAAATTAAATCGACAGATTCTCTCCTTGACCAAATTTAGGTTCCTCTGAGCTCTCTTCATATATAGGCCTCAACTTTGCTCTATAAGGACTGAAGGCTCTTAGGACAAACAATTTTGTTCACCCACCAACACTGAAAAACTTGAACAAACTCCAGTATGATTTTTAAAAGCTCAATGCCACATCCCTGGGATGACAGCTCCACTTAAGACCCTACCTGGGAAAGCTCAGATACCAAAAAGAATGCACTGATTGTTTGATCAGCACCAGAAGACAGCTCCTGTCTCCAGGTCTGGGTTGGAGGGTAGGAGCCTAACTTCAATGTGTGCCAATTAGTAAACCCTGATGGCCCAACCCCATTGATCCACTTCCCTATCCATTTTCTGTATCTTCCTATTTCTCTGCCTCTAATCATTCCTCCCTCATTCTCTTTACTATGCCTAGTCACCTCTTCACAGATTGAAGTTGAGCTCAATTTACATTGGAATCTCTCCCCTATTGCAGTAGGTACTGAGCAAAATCTATCTTACTTACTTTAACAAGTGTCTCACTTTATTTCTCATTGGCAGAATGCATCAAAATATACCACGCATATAAATTAGAAAACACAGTATTATAATAAAGTCAGTTTTGTCCAGATTAGCCCATATATTCAATACCATCCCAATGAAAGTCTGAAGTGTATGCATGTGTAACTTAATCTGTTCTAATTAATATAGAAATTTAAAAGTTCAAGAAAGACTATAAAAGGAATTGCCTTATAAAATTAAAAGTTTTAATAAAAATGTAAAAGTTTATCATTAAACTATTTTGAATATGATATGATATTTATATAGGAATGTATTGTGAGGCCAATGGAAAAGAAGGGAATGAAAATCAAACACACACTTGTAAGTAAACTTAATATATAATTGAGATGGCATTAGAAATCAATGTAAAAATAATAATCTATTTAATATACTGGTTTGGGACAATTTATTATTTATATGGGAAAATCAATTAGATTTGAAATACACCTAAATCATAAAAAATAGATCATTGTCATAAATATAAATATGTATGTCATAAATATAAATATAAGGGTTAAAAACAAAGTACTACCTATATACTTTATTGTTTGCTATTCATATGTAGATATATAATTAAAACATATAGAAATTCATGTCTTTAAATATTATTTTGCAAATTTGACAATATATTTTAATTTTTAAATTGCTGTTTGTTTTATTATTCTCTTAACTCTCTGCATGTTGAAATTATTCTAAGTGAATTGGAAAAAAGAGAATTAACATTCATCAAGCTCTTACTCTGTGTCAATTATGATGCTAAAAACCTTCATTTGCAATTTTACATATTCTACAGCAAACTGTATAAAGTAGTCATTATTTAGGTCCATTTTATTTACCGAGAAATTGAATTTCAAAAAGGTAACATTTCTGAAAGTTAAAATTTCCAGAAATGTCTAGTTCTGGAGCCCTGAATTTTTCAAATGTGTCTCTGATGAGCCCAAAGCTCTTTCTCAAGTTTAGTTTGTCTCCACAAGTCCCTTGAGCATAAACAGCAAGAAAATACTGGCTTTCCAGTTTTCCAGCAGGGAGGTTTTCAGTACAATCATACAGGTTGTTTGTTAATATGATAAAAATTCTATCATAATTTGCCAGATGATGTGGATAGTATGCAACAATAAAATGGGAATGATTTCTAAAGTTATCTTCTGAAGTTACCTACCATGTTCTCCTTCAATGTAGTTAACAGAAAAGAATGTCTATGGGCACATTTGGCTGTGATGTTTGCTGTTTCCACTTCTCTGCTTTTGGCTTGTTTGCCCTGACATTTAAACATAGAAAGAGGGTTCAAATTAAGACAAGAGGGATTGGAATAACATCTACTTTGACTCCCCAGCTAACATCAGCCAGTAGGGATGAATATAGAAAATAGGAAAATCTGTTACATTTTAAAGCAATTTCTCTGATATATACTTTGAGGTGAAATTGCAGTTGTGTCATAGGGAATACAAATATTTAATATTAGAGGCCTGGTATTGAAGCATTCATCTTATATAAAAACTGCTGTTTGAAATTTTAACCTTGCTATTGGCTTCTGTAAATGTTTGCTTGATTAAATAATAAAAAAATTAGACTATTCTCACTTCAGAGAGGACATTAAATCTTTCCTGGACAAAATTACCAGTGCTGGCACCAGGCCAGGTCTTTGGTTGAGGTCTCAAGGCCTTAGCATATAGGGGCCCTTTAAGAACTTGCAAAGGGGCAGGAAACATTCCATATTTGGTAGACAAAGAAGGTAAAAACATATAAATAGGAAAAATTTCTGCATGGTGGGACCCAGAATTTGAGAAACATTTTCCTCTGGAACTGTGTGTAATAAATGTAACTCCAAACTCTCTGAGCATGGTTTGATTATTCCAGTTTTCTGTAACATTATAAAAAATAGGGGGGTTTCTCAGCCGGCCCTTGCCCTCTTGCAGACCTGGAGCCCTTGGGAGCTGTCCAACTATGGCTTAGGCCTGCTATCCATAGAAGCTTTAAAAACATAAGGTTTAGAATTCTATATATATATATTTTAAAGAGATAAATAAAAATTAGCAAAAATAATTTATTAAAATACCTTATTTTTCAAATTACTAAAAAATATTCTTTCCCTCAGAATTCTTCCACTATCATCCACAGGCACACAAAAGTTTAGAGTAAATAAAATAAAATGAGCATTCTGATTACCAAAGGACATTTTTCATAGAGCAGACACAAGGAAAAGGAGAGGGGAAGTGGATGTTTCCAAATTGAATCAATTTACTTACAAACATGATCTTCAAAATATGAATGCCCTCAAGATATGAATGCCCTAACATACAAGATTTTTGAGACACGAGCCATCGAGCGAGGGATTTTTTGATTTGAAATACGAGAAACATTTGAGATAGAGTAATCACGCGGATCAGCTGGATGCACATGACCCACCACTTTACCAGGACTCGAGCATCTCATAGTTTCCCACGCCTCAGTCAGTGTGCTTGTTTACCTCCTTGTGGAAGCATCTTTTGTGCATTTACATACTTTATCACATTTCTTTTTATAACCATGGGTCTGAAGAAAGCGAGTAGAAAGGTCAGTGCTCAGAAGAGGATGGTGTCTATTGAATTAAAGCGTGAAATCATAGAAAAATATGAGCAAGGTGTGCGAGTGGCTGACTTCGCGAGGCAGTATGTGCGTAGTACTTCAACGATATGCACTGTACTTAAACAGGAGTCGATAAAGGGTATAACGCCAGCTAAGGGCATAATTTCTAAGCTCCATAGCTCTCTCCATGAAAAGATGGAGAATCTACTGATGGTGTGGGTGACAGAGAAGCAGCTTAAAGGAGATACATTAACACAGGGCATCATATGCGAGAAGGTGTGAGCGATTTACAGTGATTTGCTGGAGCAGCCCCCGAGCACTTCCATGGACACAGCATCGAAAGACTCCTTTAAAGCCAGTAGAGGCTGGTTTGATAACTTCAGGAAAAGGTCCACATTCACTCCATCGTCAGGCATGGTGAGGCAGCAAGTTCGGATGTGAAGGCAGCTGAGGATTATCTCAAAACTTTTTCTGAACTGACAGAAGCCAAAAGATATACCCCCCCAGCAAGTCTTCAACTGTGATGAGACAGGGCTTTTCTGGAAAAAGATGCCAAATATGACTTATATAACGGCAGAGGAGAAGGCGATGCCAGGCCACAAACCCATGAAGGATAGGCTAACTTTCGCACTGTGCGCCAATGTGAGTGGCAACTGCAAGATCAAGCCTCTGCTCATATACCATTTGGAAAACCCCAGAGTCTTTAAGTCAAATAATATTTTAAAAGATAAACTGCAAGTTATGTGGAGGGCAAACCCAAAGGCATGGGTCACCAGGCAGATCTTTGTCGAGTGGGTAAACCTGGTTTTCGGCCCTTCTGTTAATAAATATCTACAAGAAAACAACCTAATCATGCAAGCTGTCCTCGTCCTCGACAATGCTCCTGCTCACCCACCGAACCTCGAAGATGAACTCTTCGAAGAGTTCAAGTTTATAAAGGTTGTCTGCCTACCTCCCAACACCACTCCTATCCTGCAGCCTATGGATCAGGACGTGATTTCTAATTTTAAAAAGCTATACATCAAGCACCTGTTCTGGCGCTTCTTTGAGGTGACGGAGAACACAAACCTCACCCTTCAAGAGTTCTGGAAGAACCACTTTAACATCGTGATATGCCTCAGAATTATTGATCAGGCCTGGCTGGGTGTTACAATGAGGACTTTGACCTCTGCATGGAAGAAGCTGTGGCCTGAGGCCATAGCCGAAAGGACCTTCGAAGGATTTGAACCCCAGGTGCCAGTGGAGGAGCAGATAGTGTCTCTGGGAAAATCCTTGGGCCAGGAGGTGGATGAGAGACGTGAATGAGCTCATGGAGGAGCACTCTCTGGAAATCACCACGGAGGAGTTACAAGAGTTGCAGTCTCAGCAACATGCCAAGGTTCTCCAAGAAATTGGTTTCGAGGAGGAGCCAGAGGTGGAGGAGATCTCTACAAGTGAGATAAAGGAGATCTTAGGAATGTGGGAGAGAGTGTCACACTTCGGGGAAAAGAAACACCCCGAAAACGTTGCTACTGGTCCTGCATTGGAGCTGTTCAATGAAACTTGCCTCACCCATTTCAGAAACATTCTGAAAGGGAGGAAGAGGCAAACCTCATTTAAGTTTTTTTTTAAAATTGGCCAAAAATGCAAAGACCAGTAGCAATTAAGTTCATTGAAGATTAGTTAAGTTACATTCAGTTTAGGGATAAAGTGTAGCATTAAGAGTGTAACCAGTAGGTAAATACACTTTATATAACCAGTTTATTCCTTGACATTCTCTTTTATTATGTTTGTATGCAATATTTGTCATTTATAAATACATTTTTCTTATTCAAAAACACATAACAAGAACAACTGTGGTGACATTTTGGGGGCTGGAATGGATTAACGGCATTTCAATTGATTTCAATGGAGAAATTTGCTTTGAGATAGGAGCAACTTGATATATGAGCAAGGTTACGGAACGAATTAAACTCGTATCTCGAGGTACCACTGTACCTGTGAACTTGTCTCAAGGCCAGTGAATGAGCTCAAACTATTAACTGCTAACCGCAGCGCGATAAGCAAATCTCTAGGCTGCTGGGATTGATGCCTTGCGTTATCTCCCTGCATGTGTAGGTGGGACAAAGTAGGCAACTAAAAGGCTTCAGGTGCTCCCCTGGCAGCACACCAGCTAAAACTGGAATGACATCATTCTTGAAAGATCTCTTTAGGGAAAGGGGAAGTGACTGTTTAATGGATCTGGAATGTTAGTTTGAAATGATGAAAAAGTTCTGGAGATGGATGTTGGTGATGGTCTCATGACAATGTGAATTAATTTAATGCCACAGAACTATATATTTAAAAACAGGTAAAATAGAAAATGTTGTAATACCTATTTTTTACAACACCATAAAAAAATTAGGAAAATACCAGAAAGGTCAATTCCTCCTTAAGTTGAGAGAGTGTGGGGACTTGGCCCCAGAAATGAACAATATCAGGTGGCCAGAAGGATAAACTGACTGCATGAATGTCATCACCCCTCCACTCCTGGTTTAAAAAAAAAAATGCAGAATTTTATCTCCCTACTAACCACTTGCTTTTCCTACCCTGACATGGAAAATTCCATAAACCCACCATTATCAGTGAAAGCCTGCTTTAGCAGCTTATAAAAGCAGCCTAGCAGAGCCAGCCCCCTGCCAGCTCTGAAACCTTCCTTTGTTCTCTGGTCCTCCCCTGTGCTCAGGCATAAGCTTAACAAGATCTCTCTAAAAATTGGGGTTTCCTCTTAACTATCTTGGGAAACCTAAGAACCCCAACACCAGTAACAAAATGACTTTTCTAACTTAATCCCAGGACTGTGACACTTCAGTTTTTATTATTTATTTCCTTGAGTTTAGGAACTCTCTAATCAGCCTGCTTTTTTTTTTAAATGTACTTTTTATTTTGATATAAATTATAGATTTGCAAACAGGTGTAAAAAAATAATATGAAGAAAGCCCACCTACAGATTATCTAGTTGCCCTAATAATAACATCTGGAGAAACTATGGTACAATATTATAATGAGGATATTGAAATTGATAACCAAAATGTACATTTCCATGTTTCCCTTTTATATCAAGTCCATTGCTCTCCTGCTCCCCACCTTCCCTTTAACCTTGGCAGCTAATCTATTTTCCATTTCTATAATTTAGTCATTTTAAGAATGTTATATAAATAGAGTCATAGACTATGAAAATCTGGAAAATTGGCTTTTTTACACTCAGCATATTCAGAGATTTATCCCATTGTTGTGTGTATCAATACATTGTTCCATCTAATTGCTAAATAGTATTACATGGTAAGCCTGCATATGATCAGTTCGTTTAACTTAGCGATTTCCAACCTTTTTCATCTCACCCACAGATAAACTAATTACTAAAATGCTGCCACACCAAAAAATATAATATCTTTTTTTGCCAATCTTACAAAAAAAATAGGGACAATTTTGATTCATTCTCACCAGCTATTGTATTGGCTGTTCTCATTTTTCATTTGACAATATATGGGAAAAGAGGTCAGTGCAGCTGACTAAACAGGTATTGCATGTTTTAAAAATTCCTATAGCACACCTGGAAGAAAATCACTGGTTTAACTAAAGACCTTTTGAAGAACATTTGAATTGTTTCCATTTGGGGTTATTATGAGTAAAGCTGTTATAAACACTTGGGTGTTTGTATTAAGTGAAGATTTAGATTTTTCTAGGATAAATGTGCAGCAATGTATTCCCACATTTAGTTTTAAAAGAAACAGTCAAACTATTGTCCAGAGAGTCTGTCCATTTTACATTCCCAAAACAATGGAAGATTGATCTAGTATGTCTGCATCCCTGTCAGCATTTGGTGATACCACTTTTAAAAAAAACTTTAGGCATTATGATGGATGATACTGATATCATCATGACTTTCTCATTTTCCTAATAGCTAATGATGTTGAAATCTTCTTATATGTCATCTATATATCCTTTAAAAGAATGTCTCTTTGCTTATGTTGTACATTTTTTATTGATTTTTTTCATTTTGTTGAGCTTTGAGAGTTCTTTATATAGTCTATATACTATTGCATATGTTGAATATTTTGTTTGAAAGTATTTTCTCCACACTGTAGCTTTTTTTATCTTCTTACCTGAATATTTAATAGAGCAAACACATTTAGACACTGATGGTTGTGCCAGGAAAAAAAATTATGAACCTCTGCCAAGGTTCTCAGAGCTGTCCTACCCATGACCATGACAGTAGCCAGCTCTAATGTGACCACACCAGACTTCTAGGATGTTCCCCATAACTTCCCTGATTTTCCTTAATCCAAACAGAGTCAATTTCTATGGGTTACAACCAAGAAATAACTAACAAAACACATCTAATTTTTTTGCCTGGGAGGCAAGAAAAATAGCAGGGAATTCACTACAGCATTAAATGAGAATGGAAACAGCTTTAATCTACTTTACTGTTTTATGAAGGTCTGGCAACACTTATGCTTCTGGTGTGATCTCTGAGATTTGTGGTGGAAAAACTGCACTGGGGGATTTTAATCCAGTGGTTCTGCAATTGGCTGTGGACCTCTGTGATTTGATTCACCTTTGTAGTTCATTATTAATGTTATCATTTTGTTTTCTAATAAAGAAAATGTGTAATAAACAATTTTAGTAAGTGCATTCATTTGGTAATTTGGACATAATTATTGAACAACTATTAATATACTAGAGGCCCAGCACACAAAATTTGTGCACGGGGTGAGGCGGTGTCCTTCAGCCCAGTCTGTACCCTCTCCAATCTGAGGCTCTTTGAGGGATGTCGGACTGCTGGTAGGATCAGACCTAAACGGGCAGTCAGACATCCATCTCACAATCCAGGACTGCTGGCTCCCAACCACTCTCCTGCCTTTGCCTGATTGCCCCTAACTTCTTCTGCCTGCCAGCCTGATCACCCTCTAACCACTTCCCTGCCAGCATGATAGACACCTAACTGCCCTTCCCTGCTGGCCTGGTCACCACTAAGTACCCTCCCTTGCCAGCCTGGATACCCCCAGTTGCTTTCCCCTGCAGGCCTGGTCCCTCCAACTGCCCTCCCCTGCAGGCCTGGTCACTCCCAACTGCCTTCCTCTGCTGGCCTGGTCACCCCTAACTGCCCACAACTGCCCTCCCCTGCAGGCCATCTTGTGGTGGCTATCTTATGTCCACATGGGCACAGCCATCTTTGACCACATGGGGTTGGCCATCTTGTGTCTTAGAGTGATGATCAATTTGCATATTACTCTTTTATTAGATAGAATAATAATTTAAGTTTATAAGTTAATTTCAAATACATTATTACTTCTAATCTACATGAACTAATTATGAAATAAATATTGATAAAAGTGGGATAGTAATAAATATTTTCTCATTGAATTTGTATTTCATAATTAACTACTATAAATAAATTCTAACTTTTAAAATTTTTCTAATAACTTGAAGATTTCTAGAAATTAGGAATGCAAGCATGGCAAAGAATATAACATTATTTCTAAAAGTAAGTTTAATATATAAAAATAAATTCTACTTATTTAATTGCCAGAAAAGAGAGAGAGGGAGTAAAATAATATTTTTAAATGGCAAATATGTCATAGGTAGCAAACTCTTCTTTCATCCTCTCAACTTTCTTCCCATTGAAATCACACCAAGAATAAGACAATAGGAAAATGGCAGAAGCAGATACATACATACATCTGGAAAGACAATATACTGTATTATTTCAATTATGTGATATTCTGGAAAAAAAAAGCAAAACTATGGAGACAGTAAAAAGATCAGTGGTTGACTGGGAATAGGCAGGTGGGAAGAATGAATAGGTGAAGCATAGAAAATGTTTAAGGCAGTGAAACTACCTAGAATGCACAACACCAACAGTGACCTCCAGTGTGAACTATGGACTTTGATGGATAATGATGTGTTGATATAGGTTCATCAACTGCAACAAATGCACCACTCTGGTTGTTAATGGGGAAGACTCTGCATGAATAGGCTCAGGGGATTATGTGTGAAATCTCTGTACATTCCCCTTAATTTTGCTATGGCCCTAAAACCACTATAAAAATTGTTTGTTAAAAGAATAAATAAATAGATACACCTGAAAAACAGACATATCTATGAAGTTTTGTTCCTGGCAGCCCTAGTATTACCAGATTAAAGATTGAAGGTTCAGAATTTAAATATAAAAATGTAATACAAAAGCTCATCCTCAGAGGAAGAACACTAGTTGATCTCTATCTAAAAACAGCCTCAACTTGGAGAGCCAGACACTGCAGTTCAAGAAGAGACGTCCTCTCAGAGTTGTTCCCGTTCTGTGGATGCCCACAGCTCACACACTGTTGGGCAAGTGCATGGCTGCCAGAAACACCTGGAGTCAAACCAATGTTATTAAATTTTATTAGAATAAAAATATTTTTTAAAAAAAGAACCAATGGACTAAATAATTCGTGGATACCACAGGCTTTGCCTTTCTCCACACCACACATTGACTGATAAGTGGTCATTGTTGTGGTCAGAAAACACAGAAACTAGCCCCCTTCTACCTGATTTCACCTGACACTCCTCCGCAACTTCAGTCAAAGCCCTGAGAAACATACCCTGACGATGCAGATACCCCCAAAGGGGAATGGTGCCAGCATTAGGGTTGTCTTTCTAAAAAGTCATCAGACATTTAGTGGGGCAAACATTGACACCACCATGAAATTAGTTAGGTTTTCTTCTCTTTAGCATTCTAGGTTCAAGGAAGTTACTCCTACCAAGTTCCACTTTAGCAAATATAAAGGTTTCCATGCACTTGAGTTCTATTAATATTCCATGGCTATTTATTCAGTTGGCTCCATAAGAAACTTTTACTGAATACCTGAGAATAAAGTCAGTTTCAAAAGTTCAATATTCAACAAATATTTGTTTGCTTTTTTTTATTTGCAAAAATATTTATCAGGTATTATGCTTTGTTCTGAAAATATGATAAACAAAAACAGAACTTGCTGTGAGGGAAACATATACAAATGAAACAGTCACAAAAATATGCACTTACAAAGCATATAGTACACTACAGCCCATGATGGATAAGAGAGGTTGGAGGTCAAGGAAGGCTGAGATCTAAGGATAAGCTGGAGGCAGGTTTGATATATGTGCTACAGTAGGCACACATCACCACTAAAAGTTGAGTAAGATGCAGTGCTGGGCCCTAGAACTCATAGTAGACATTCCTTGAAGAATAAAAAGACTTTCTAAGATAGAGAACATAGGAAGGGGGATTCCAAACCAAAGGAACTGAAGTGCAGTTTTGCCACTTTGTCACATGACATCTTTTAAACACAAAGAAAGGAGCAGGCTAGGGGTGGGAGTCATCTGGTTCCCATCAGACAGAAAATCCTTTCAGTATTGGTATCACTTAACTGTGTGACAGGATCCTGCCCTTAAAGGGCCTGCTTGGGGTACAGTCTCGTCTGGGCCCTTCACCTGTGTGCTTTATGCTCTTACAGTGAGACATTTTTATTCTGTCTTCCATGGAAATGAGCAAAGCACAGGTCCCTGGGAGATAGTGCTCATGGTCAGCTGGAGACTTAGTACACCATGAGCCATTTCTTCCAGCTCCTCCCTGCTGGGCAAACTATAAACCTAGTTCCCTGTCCAGCTCCACCGAAGATTAGAATATTCATAGAAAGAGGGAGATTATTTCAGGAGTATGCCCATTAGCAGACCCATCCATTTCATTTCATCTCAGCCATACGATTATATACATGTAAAGATCCAGGGTCTGTAACATCCACAATGATTGGAGGCTTGACCAAAAGCCAGGTTGTGCTCACAGCAGGCTCAGGTGGGAGGGGACTTGTTACAGCAGGGATGGGGTGAAAAGGCGAGGCTCAGTGGCATGTACTCCCCACATGGCCAGGGCAGCTGTGAGCACTCCTGATGGCCCACCACAGGCAACATTTGGTGGCCATTATTCTGCCTTCCACAGTATGAGTCAGAAAGAATAAAGTGAAAAGGGGCAACAGCAATAAACATTTAAATATGGAAGGCAGATGAATGTGGTCCGCAGCCTGAGGACATTGCCCCTGAAGTGAACCCTAAGCCAGGAGTGAGAAAAGTAAAGAGGCACCAGGGGTTACCCCACAAAACTCTCAAAGGTGCCTGTGTTAATGAACTAAGTACCCCTGGAAGGGGGAGCAAAGCTGGGGCCAAAAACAAGAGGATTGTTCTACAAAGGGCTCTCTAATCCTCAGATTTCCTTCTCCACTCCGCACAGGTGAGAAGCTCCCTACCAACCCCCACCCTAACAAAGACAGAAAGTTCATTGTTCTGAGAGGATAGAACAAGCTATCTGAACTCACGACACGGCAGGATAACTGAGAGGAGCAGCCCTGTGGCTTGAAGGTGGGAAGCATGCCTCCCATCCCATCACCTGGGGCCTCTCACCTCTGGCTCCCAGACAGTGAAGTCAGGGATAAATTCTCCAGACAGGACACTCCAGAATTTATTCCCTTCAATCTCTGACTATATTAACAAGTATTTTGTTACTGTTTTTTTCATTTCCTATTTGTTTTCATTTTCTTCTTGCATACTGTTTTCTTCAAATTGTTTTTTGTTGTTTTTTTTTCTGTTTGTATTACTTCTCTTTCAGAGTTCAACTCACCCAGACCCGGCTGGCCCCACCCCCATTGGATGAGACCCAGACCCGGCCCAACCTCTGTCAAGCTCCCATGGATGGGGAATGCAGCTTCCTGCTGATGGTATGCAATGACCATTTGCATATTAGCATTTTATTATTAGGTTAGCATCAGAGATTGCCCAACGCAATAGCCCAACCCCAACTCTCTGTAGTGAGCTCCTACCCCTCCTGCCCGCGCCCCCCTACTCCTCCCCCCCTACACACACACCCTCATTGGGCTACTCAGCAGCTTGTTTTCATAAACCGTTTTTTATATTCTTTAAGCAGTTATAGGAAAATGCAAAGATATTAAGTGGTCAGTATAATGGCTCTTGACAATTGTATACATCTGTGCAAGCCATACCTCATTCAAGATATAGCACATTTCCATCTCCCCAGAAAATTTTGTCATGCCCCAGTCAACACCTCCCCCACCACAGAGGCAACTGCTATGCTTTTCAATCTCTTAGACATGAGCAGATAACCAGGGATCATCAATATTTGAGAAAAACCTCTAGTATAACAAAAAAACAAACAGAATTTTAAGGAAACAATATGCAGGTGGGAAAACTTAAAAACAAAACAATTATTGCTATATTCAGAATTATGAAAATATATGGCACATGTAAAATAAAAATTATATGCTACTTGGGGGAAAAACACTCTTGAGAATAAACAAAACAACACAAAAAAGTTCTTAGATAATATCTTAGCAGAAATACAAACTTACCTAAAATATTTCCTCTAATTAATTCCCTTTTAATGTGCATGAAGTTCATGCACTGTGCCCTGACTGGTGTGGCTCAGGTTAGGCATCATGCCCTGCACCAGGAGGTTGCCAGATTCCCTATCAGGGCACATGCTTAGGTTCTGGGCCTATTGGGGTTTCTCTCTATAAAAATTAATAAATTATTCTTTAAAATAATAAAATAAAATGAGTCAGCAAACTACAGCCTGTAGGCCAAATCCAGGTCCACCTGCTTTTTAAATAAAGATTTATTGAAAAACAGCTACACCCATTTGGGTTTTTTTAAAAATCTTTATTGTTGAGAATATTACAATGTATCCTTTTTTTCCCCTCCATTGCCCTTTCCACCTATTCCTGCCCTGTTCTAGGCCTTCACTACCCTATTTTCTGTGTCCATAGGTAATGCATATCTTTTCTTTTAATTAAATATTTATTATTCAGATTATTACATTTGTTTTTTTTTTCCCCTCCATAGCTGCTCTCCACCCATCTCCCACCCTCTCCTCTACCCTTACCTCCCTCCCATTGACCTCATCCATAGGTATATGATTTTTGTCCAATCTCTCACCCCTTTCTCCCTGAGAATTATCAGTCCACTCCCTTCCTGTGCATTATATTCACATTTATTCTGTTGATCAAATTTTTAATTCACTTAATTTTTAGATTCACTTGTTGATAGATATGTATTTGTTGTTGATAATTTTTTGGCTTTTACCTTTTTCTTCTTCCTCTTCTAAAAGAGTACCTTTCAGCATTTCATATAATACTGGTTTGGAGTTGATGAACTCCTTTAGCTTTTTCTTATCTGTGAAGCTCTTTATCTGCCCTTCAATTCTGCATGATAGCTTTGCTGGATAGATTATTCTTGGTTGTAGGTTCTTGCTATTCATCATGTTGAATATTTCTTGCCACTCCCATCTGGCCTGCATCGTTTCTGTTGAGAAATCAGCTGACAGTCGTATGGGTGGTCCCTTGTAGGTAATGAACTGTTTTTCTCTTGCTGTTTTTAATATTCTCTCTTTGTCTTTTGCTCTTGGTATTTTAATGATGATGTGTCTTGGTGTATTAAAGGCTAATATGCAAATGACAATTACACACCATCAGCAGAAGGCTGCCTCCCCCATCCAGTGGAGCTTGACAGGGGTGGGGCCAGCAAGGTCTGGGTCTGGTCCAACGGGGGTGGGGTCAGCTGGGTCTGGGTCTCATGCGATTTCAAGGCACACATGGGAGGGTAGGAACTTGACTCTGGGACCTGCAGTAGGCCTGAGACTCTGACAGGAGGAAGGTTTTCATGTATATTTTATTAATTTTCTTTCATCTCTGATACTTCTATTATAGAGAAAGGGCAAATAGCAATATTAAAATATTTTCCTCTAATTAATTCCCTTTTAATGTGCATGAATTTCATGCACTGGACCACTAATATTATAGAAAGGGGCCATTATGCCAGGATAAATTTAGTCTAAAAAAGGAATGGATTTTTTTCTGAATGAACTGTTTTATTATTTCTTTTACTATATTTATTGGGGTGATATTGGTGAATAATGTCATATAGGCTTCAAGTGGTAAAAGACTGTCTTAATCCTGATCCATTTTACAACTTCCTTCCTTGGCCTAATACATGAACCTGAGAATGACTTCTGTTGAGAAAAGTTGTCTTTCCATTCTAAGTATAATTTGCATATTTTTGTTTGTTTCATATATATGCATACCTCCGTATAAAAAAACACACCTTGTAACTTGACTATTTATTCTATTATTGTAGAATAGATTCAGTATTCTGAGAAGTCAAGTGATCTCAGATGCTTTGATGGTGATCAACTTCCTTTCTCTTTAGATTAGATGTAGAAGAAACAGAAGTTTCCCCACCTCAGAATCACAATGAAAATCTAAGGTTACCTGTAGGACACCTGTTTTAAAAAGCATTGTAAGCAGAAGAATGTAACTTTTAGAGCCAGAGAGAAGAGAGTATTTGAAAAACTAGAAAGTGATTGCGCTGGTGAATGGTGCCCAGGAAAATAACATTTCTCTGATTAGGCAGCATATCAGTATCTATGGCTCAATATCTATTCACTACTCAGGGTAGGGAGACTTGGGCACACACACCACTTAAATAAAATGAATCCATACACCCAACTTGAGTCCTGGGTGGAAAGACATTTTCACATTAGTGGATGTTTTCTATTAATATCTCCTTAAAAAATGACAGTTGAGCCGAGACCGGTTTGGTTCAGTGGATAGAGCGTCGGCCTGCGGACTGAAAGGTCCCGGGTTCGATTCTGGTTGGAGGCATGTGCCTTGCTTGCGGGCACATCTCCAGTGTGGGGTGTGCAGGAGGTGGCTGATCGATGTTTCTCTCTCATCGATGTTTCTGACTTTCTATCCCTCTCCCTTCCTCTCTGTGAAAAATCAATAAAATAAAAAAAAATGATAGTTGAGTAGAACAGAGAACATAGAATTTGGACTGAGATAAACCTAGGTTTGAATCCTGACTCTCATATATAGCAGAGTACCTGGCAATTACATAAATTCTCTCACTGTTATAATAAATCCAATCCCAAGAGTTCAGCTCCAGACACAACATTGACCAGTTTCTGCCAAATCTTCTCTGCTAGGCCAAACTACAAGCTTCAGAATGGCTCAAAAGGAAGACTCTGAAAGATGGGTAAGAAGAAAGTGGGCTGCTGTGGTCCCTGAGATTTAGGGGATCAGCACGACGGGCAGGGAGCCTTCCTCCCACACAAAACAGATAAAGGCAACCCAGATGCATGCTTCACAACCCCCAAACTAGCAGCAAAATGCCCTCCAATCATTCCTCCTTGAGATTTGCAGGGGTTCTTCAGACAGAAGGTGAGCCCAACACCATCAGCAAAAGGGAGAGGATCAATTGGGATGACCATGGGGAAAAAGTAGCTGCAAACAGTTGGAGGAAACATACTGTGTCCTCTGGGAAGGCTCTTTGTCAACATAATCTAAAATAAGCTCCTTATCTGTCCAGAGATACCCAAGCAGTGTGGGGGAAGAGGGCTGGGAGGGAACCAGTAGGATTCCCTCTACACCCATCCTCCAACAAGAGACACTCAGAAGCTAGGCCTGACAGAACACTTCACACCTCAGACAGCACAAGCAGAACCAGAAGGAGCCGCATGGGCATCAGAAGAACCAAGCAAACCAAAATCGCATTCCAAAGACTCAGTAAATTAAACTGCCATTTAATTGCCAGAACCTGCATGCAAAAACTAAATGGGGTGATTACGTGCAAACCTAAAAATTTTAAACAAGGCCTTAAATCTCCTAACACAACAGACTAAGTATCTAAGGCATAGTTGAATATCACTCATCACACAAAATATCACAACTTGATTAAGAAATCAATGAATGTATACCAATACCAAGATGAATCAGGTGATGGATTGTTAGACAAAGATTTTAAAGCAGACATCACAAAAAATGCTTCAACAATCAATTATGAATTCTAATGCAACAAAAATATCAATATCTTAGCAAGGAACTATAAATTATTTTTAAATAGAATTTATAGAATTAAAAAATACAATAACAGAATTAAATTTAGCCTCAGGATTTTGCGTATATATATTTTTTCCAGTTTTAAATAAGATGCTGCATGTCAAAATATATAACATGGTCCCTATTATAAAACTAGAGGCCCAGTGCATGAAATTTATGCATGGGGAGGAGGGTTGTCCTTCAGCTCAGCCTGCTCCTTCTCCAATCTGGGATCCCTCGAAAGATGTCCGACTGCTGATATAGGCACAATCCTATCTCACAATTCAGGACTGCTGGCTCCCAACTGCTCAACTGCCTGCCTTCCTGATTGCCCCTAACTGCTTCTGCCTGCCAGCCTGATCACCCTACCCACTCCCCTGCCAGCCTGATTGATGCCTGACTACTCCCCTGCCAGCCTGTTTGCTCCTAACTCCACTACCCTGTGGGTCTGGTAACCCCTAACTGCCTGCCCCTGCAGGCCTGGTCACCCCCAACTTCTTTCCTCTGCTGGCCTGTTCACCTTAACTGCCCTCCCCTGCAAGCTTGATTACCCCAACTGTCCTCCCTTGCAGGCCTGGTTCCTCCCAATTGCCCTTCCCTGCTGGCCATCTTGTGGTGGCCATCTTGTGTCCACATGGGGGCAGGATCTATTGACCACATGGGGGCAGCCATCCTTTGTTGGAGTGATGGTCAATCTGCATATTACTCTTTTATTAGATAGGATAGAGACCTGGTGCACAGGTGGGGCCAGCTGGTTTGCCCTGAAGGGTGTCCTGGATCAGGATAGGTGTTCCCTTGGGGTGTGAGGTAGCCTGGGAGCAGGGCCTGTGGTGGTTTGCAGGCCTTAAGTGCCGCCAGGGTTTGGGGAAAGTTTCGTTTCCTCTATCACTAGGAGCAACCAAAGCCTCCCTTCTGCTCTCTTGGTTGGGTTAATTTGCATACTCTATTGGTTGGTGGGCATGGTTGGTGGGCATGGCTTACGGTGTAGTAGAGGTAGGATCAATTTGCATGGTGCTCTTTTTTTAAGATAGGATAAGCCTAGTGAATCTTACAATAGTTCCTTTTAAGTAAATCCTACAATTTTAACACCAAGAAATGCTATATTCTTATAGCTAATCACAGTTTGAATCAAAAGAGCCATTTCAACTTTGACCTAAGCAAGATGTTTTTCCTAAACTATGCCTCAAAATTAATTACTAAGCAAATAATGATTATGCAAGTTTATAAAATTTTATTCATCCTGAAATTCTTAATTTGATAGTATCATAACTTCTAGTTGAGGAACCAACTACCTCAGTGTATACAAATAGGAGCAGGAACTCCAGTCTTACCCCTGGGAAGCTCATGGTCCAAGCCTTCCTGGTTCCTTCAGAACCAGGTTTTTCTTGCCCATCCCCCCTCACCCACCCTCTCTGCAAATTCCAAGCGAGGGCTCCTGGCCATTCAGTGAGGCTTGAAAGGCCATGATCTCAGGGCCTCTACAACAGCTCTGGCAATCACATTCTCCCCACTGCAGGTGCTAATGCCTCTCTGTTGTGGTATGTGACCAGGAAAGGGGTCTCAAACACATTACAAAAATTCCCACCATCTTTCCAGTATTGGGAAAGTTTGTCCTCACCCAGTCAGGTCAAGCCAGCGATTTCTTAATTTCCAGCAATTCTGTAAAACCTAAAATTCAAATTTTGGATAGGTTATTTGATCTTTTGGGATTTAACACCATAAAAGTCCAGAACAAACTAAGGATTCAGACTCTGTCATCTGATAGCACTCATTGGTGAAATAGTTAATTACATTATAATCCATAATCATTTGAATTCAAGGACCAAGGGAGGGCAAAATTTTAGGGAAATTGAGTAGCTATGGCCACAGAACAGTATGAGAAGCATAAAAAATTAAGGATTGTGGCATGAGATTATTTTTACTATCAGCATTAGATGTTTATAAAAGATAAAAGTGGCATATACTGAAAATGTGGGATTTGTTGGGAATGCAATCCAAATGTAATGCAGCTAGGGTTGAAATAGCTAAAATTAAACTAATATTTTGCAAGCCAGGAGTCAGGTGCAACACACCAAGAGATAACAAGAGAGCAAACTCTTTGTTTGGGAGATTAAATATGCTAAATTTCGTGCCCTTGCAGTGGCCATACCCATTCTGGCCAATGACCTGTTTCTGGTGTGACTGATGGCAGGTATCTTCCTAAGGTCACACCAACCTTACTGGCATGCATCTATATGTATTCTCCTCCCTGTCCAGTTCCTCCCACAGCATTCTGCAGGGTATACTAGAAGGCCAGTGACTCCCTGGTGTGTGTAAAGCTTTAGCTTCCTGGTGGAACTGCCCAAATAACATGCTTATAATCTTTGGCTTTTCCTTTCCTCTTTTCCTGTTATTAATAACGAGGTTAATTACAACAGCATCACTAACATTGACTGAACTCTCTTTGTCGTTCTGCCAAGTGAAGTTATTTATTCCTGATATTCTCAAAGAGCCTATAAGCATTCTCACTCTTAGAGTTTTCATTGTATTTGGTTGCATTCCCTATGTCTTCTTCCTCACTAAGATCTTTCTTTACCTGCAACCTAGACATAGAGTCAGGTGTCCGAATTTCTCAGTGGCCAATAGCAATGTCAGACCTAAGAAAGAAAACATTCTAGTATTTCGCAGGAGAACTGAAACTCTTTGTCTATCTATATCTGCTCAATTAGGGAAATAAGTGTAGGAAAGGGTTCTGAAGTTGCCAGGCTACTGAGAAATGGGTAACTTTAAATCTCACCTAATATGTCTTTAACACATTTTGAAGTATTTCTGAATCCAATGTTTTATCACAAGCAGCAGGAAGTTGCTCTAATTAGTTGCTTGGTTGATGAACTGAAACGTGGGTTCAACAAAGGCCCACACTAACTGAAGTTAAGATGTCAGCAATTTCTTAATGCATGATGAAAGAGGGACTCCAGAGACTTTCAGAGATATAAATATTGGAGTGGATTTAATATGTGCAATGCCCCCTGTCCAAACCTAACTCTTCTCTCAAGGTCATGGATGCTAGTAGGAACTACTGTGGCTGAAATTGTCTTAATTTCAGAGGCAACAACACAATTATGCATGGCTAAGGCCAGGCAGTGATTACCACAGCCAGGGGACTTTAGGGACCAAAACCACAGCATTAGGGGTCAGAATGATCTGCTGTCAAATTATCTTTGTAGAAGATAATAAGTAAATGGGTATCCCCCTAAGTTCCTCATGTAATGAAAGGAAAAACAAAATAAGTAAACATAGGGCAACCAAGAGAGTCCTAGTTCCTCAAATATACTACCCCCAATTAAAAGACGCCAAGGTTTATTGAATAAAGAGGAGGATTGAAAAAGGCTCTCCAACCACATCAGTACAAAGTCAATAAATCTTAATCCTAACCTCTCCTGTGGGGGCCTGTGGCCATTTCCAAGATAGTTGTGCAGTGGGGAAAGGGAAATATCCGATTCTTCGGATTTCATTAAACACTGGTTCATGGCATAACACTCATTCTTTAGTTCCTTGATAGCCCTACATCCCACCATTAATAGGGCCTGGTTCTATTATTTTCCATTGTTTTATTCTAACATTCTCTACATATCCCTTACAGAATCAATAAGAAC
This sequence comes from Lasiurus borealis, assembly GCA_004026805.1. Classification (NCBI taxonomy): domain Eukaryota; kingdom Metazoa; phylum Chordata; class Mammalia; order Chiroptera; family Vespertilionidae; genus Lasiurus; species Lasiurus borealis. The sequence goes on from PVJN01020051.1 coordinate 19,941, forward strand.
CTATACATACATCAGATCCAGAGTACTTACTGGGAATAACTGTCCTCAACAGTTAGTAAAGGGCACATATTGGTTTCTTGACACCTAGACTAGGGTTCCAGGGGAAGCATCTGACCATAATATAATGTAAAGTCCAGAGCCGCACTCCTGGGAAATTGCAGAAATGTGTTCCACCATTGAAAACTGGGGCAGGAGGTGATGATCCAGGTTGTTAAACCAAAGAAATGGGTTTTAAAAGAGTTATAATACAAACCATTATCAGATGGTGATCATAGCTGTACCAGGCTATTGGTCAAGCCTTATGATCCACTGGATCCAACGTTGCTGAAGTGCTTGTAGAAGATAAAGATGCTTCATGGAATCCAGGTCAATCCCCACGAAGGGAAGAACAACAGAAATGCACAGTTTGGGAGAAAATATAGATCTGTTTGATTTTTGAATAGTAGCTCTTGACTTTCTATTGGGTTTTAGAGGAAACTCAACACCCAGTGGAGCACCAGATAGAGATGAAACCAGGGCTTTCCATTGTTAAGTGAGAATCATCTGACCCATCGGACCACAAAGCCAGGCTTTCCTAGCAGCACACCATCATTAATTAGACATGAAATATAAATCACTAGCCCCATAAATCACAGTGAGCTGCAGAAGCAAGTCTTGCATACTACTTGAGTGCCTACCCCTTTGTTCTACTTTGTGCTGTTGGTCTACAACCAGGGCCTCATTGAGAGCTTTCCATGATGAAAATACTGGGAAGCAGTAAAGCAGAACCAGGTTTTCAAGTGCCTCTACACAATGTGGGGAAACTAGGCCACGCTGGAGTTCTCACTCAAGGGCTCAAGAAGATGGCGCAGAAATACTCACCCAATGGTTAGAACTTTGAGGGTTACTTGTTGGCACCCTGCCTGGAAAAAAAAAATAGAAAAACTGGGAGGTGGTTCTGAATGTCAGGGATCTTGAAAAAATGAAATTACCTAATTTGTGATAAGGACATAAGAAAGATATGTGTGGATAGAGCTCTCAAAAGAGGCCCATACAGCAAGAAAATCTGTGTCCCGTGTGAATTTTATAAAAAAAAATATATATATTGAAAGGGATTTCAGTCATCCATTTGAGTATTCTTTACCCACTTTCTGTAAATCAGTTCTTCTCCTTCAGCCACCACAGCACTGAGACTCATTAACAAAGTGGGCAAGGTAATAATTAGTAAAGTTATGCATAAATGTTAAAAGTGAACTATTATTCACTAGGCTAACCTGATTATTGGTCCTTTTCTATCATTCTTCTGTTGGCACTGTCATCCTTGAATTCATAGAATCCCTATTCTCCATCATAATTTTACAGGCAACAGTGCATCTTTAATAAAGATTTGTTTTCAATGGAATAAGGAAAACATTTCTTATAAGCCCATTATTATTACTTGTACCTTCTGACTCAATGGCATGATTCATATGACACTTAACAGGATTTGATCATTTAAAAGGTGAAGGGACAATAGAGCACTATCAGGAGCATCAGATATTCTCCAAGTGATAACATAGATTCTGTAGATGAGACAGACAGTGTGGGCATCTGAGCAACTGGCCTGGCACCCAGGCACACATGCCTTGGTCAATCAAAATATCATTGGCTCAAGTTGGTGGGCCCAGAATGGCAGCAGAGATGGCAGCTGCATCACCCACATCTGCAGGCTTTGGGGCTGCACATTGAGATGCCTTAGGAGGCCAGTTTGCCATATTTTCTGGAGCCCTTAACTGCACTTCTGCATAGACAATCACTTCACCCTCAGCACCAGGATAGAAAGTCTAGCATTCTGCACTAAATTCTGTCAGTGAGGTATTACCAAATAGCAGCATAGACATAGACGCTGCATAGCAGGGAGTTATTTGGATTCTGCAAGGAACTTAGAATGTCCTGTGTGGGAAGCATTTCAACTTTACAAAGCAAATAGAAATTAGATGAGAAGACAATGACATTACCCAGAACACTATTTTCAAATGAAGCTGCAGTTGAACAAATTATTGATAAAGAAGACAATTTTAAAATGAACGTTTTTTTAACTTAAAATACAATGATGAAATATATAAACAGCATTTTGAATTACAGATATAGCATGAAGCCACTTTTAGCTCCTTGTTTGACCTCCCATATGCTACAGAAAATGTCACAGGAGATATAGCAATGCAATTGCACAAATTTACATTTAAAATAAAATTTAGATTTATACAAACTGCCCTTAGAAAAATTGCTACACAATAGCAACTTTGGATGTACTAAAATATATACTTTGAACGAATTTATCAGAAACTTTTTCCCATGTTGTAAACAGTCTATAAAATATTCTTAAGAGCTCCAGTAATAGTTGCATCAGTATATCTTTCTCAAAATTAAAATATATATATATATATATCAAAAGTCATTTTTCAAGTAAATCTTCCATTTGCCAAGAGTTGCAGGTGTTGTGCCAGCTGGTTAGTTCAGTTAGTTGGGGCATCATCCCATGCACTGAAAAGTCCCTGGTTTGATTCCCAATCAGGGCACATGCCCAGGGTGTGGATTTTATCCCCCGCCATAGTTGGTGCACATGCAGGAGCCAACTAATCCATGTCTCTCTCTCACATCTCTCTCTCTCTCTCTCTCTCTCTCTCTCTCTCTCTCTCTCTCTCTCTTTCTCTCTCTCTCTCTCTCTTTCTTCCTTCCTCTCACTCTCTCTCTAAAAAAGTTAACCTTATCCTCTGGTGAGAATTAAAAAAAACTAGTTACAGGTATTGTTTCAAGTATATTGATTGAAAATGAACTTATTTTTAGTATAAATTTTAATGACCTTAATAAATTACAAACAACCCAGAAAGTGTAGTATGATCAATTGAAATGTCCACCTTAATAAATAGCATTTTTTGTCTTATATAAATTTATGGTACCAAAATATTTTTGCAACTGATCTTTATTTGTTACTCATGTATCACTGTTACCTTTATAGCATTTCTAAAATGTTTCTAAAGAAAAAGCTGCATTTCTTTGTTGGTACTTTTAAACATCATTTTTTTCTGCTTTATAAACAAAAGTCCCACAGTTTGCATTGTTTCCTGCCCCCGTCAATTATGTAGCCTGTTCTGACAGGCACAGCAATCTCCTTCTCTTTCCGACTGGAGTGCATGTGTGATACCTAGAGATATAGCGGTCACTTTGGATCATATTAGGAATGAACGTCTGAATGATACGCATCTCTCCAGATCAGGCATGTGCCAGTTCTTGGTATTGCCTTTGAACTGATAGCTTGGTCCTGAACTGCCACCTCTACATTTACACAAAAGGATCATTTGAGCTGTTGTTTGTTCTCTTTTCCATAATGTCGAAAATCAGCTCAGATGTAGCCTCCTCAGGGAGAAATTCTCTGATCTATTCAAAAGTTCCCTTTCCACTGTCATATTCATTTTGTTACCACTTATAATATGCATCACTGCCTTAAGTGACCTTTTCTTTGTTTGCCTGATTTTCTCTTTTAAATTATATTGTAAGCCTCATAAGGGCAGAAATACTTTGTCTTATTTAGCACTACACACCCAGCACCCTGACATAAAATGTCTACTAGAGAAATGTTTATTGAATGAGTAGGTGAATAAATGAATCAATAAAAAACAACTCAGCAAAGAAAACTGGCCCAGACCACAAAATAGAAAAGGGAAAAATACCTCTCAATTGTTTCTTCATCAGTGAGCACAAAAGACCATTTTTCTCCAGGTCCTTGCAAGTATAAATGATTGTGAATTGTAAGTTCCCTTGTGTTAGCTGGCAAGAATATGTCTCACTTAAATCCAAAATGTACAAAACAGGGTTTCTATGAAGGCAGAGGTCATCCATTTTTTTCTCCTGAAGCGTCGGGCTAGTTGTTACCATGCCACCACAATGTCCACCCCACCTGACACTCTAACAAGGCCTCCCAGGACTAAGTGCATCATGACCAGGGAGCTAAAGATATAATGCAGAAACAAAAAGCCAATTACTAGCTCTACTCTTCCCTCCCTGCTACAAAAGAGCCCTCACCCACATCCAACTTATCCTGCATGCATATACACCCTCTTCTTCATTTCTCTATCACAAATAGACCTTGAGATGTGTATTTCAATCATCTCATTACTTCAATATGTGTCTTTGCTTTGAACACATGATCCATTTTATCTCCACATCTTACCAGTACCTCCTTGTTACCTCCATTTAATGGAGGTCCCATTTCTCTTCTTAAAATTGTCATTTTCCACATTCACATTAAAAAGTATTTTCTTCTAATCTTAGGCCAGAGTCATCTCTCCAAGTGACAGAATTACTGTTAATTTCAGGTCTGGCTATAAACCCTGGGGCTTTCCCATCTCTCCAGATCAGGCATGTGCCAGTTGGCAAAGCATATTGAGCATATGAGCATAACCCTTGAAACTATGTCAAGGTCATTGAACATTCTGGTTTAGTAATTAGTGATAGCAACATACAAATGCAATCTGAATTCTTGAAAATACATTCTTTTAATGAAAGATAAACTTTCCAAAACACACACACATAAAAAAAAACCACAGTAACAATAATCCTATCTAATGAAAGTGATATGCAAATTGACCATACCTCTGCTACACCAACAAGCCATGCCCACCAGCCAATCAGAGCAAGTATGCAAATTAACCTAACCAAGATGGCTATGGCCACAGAGAGCAGGAGGGATGCTTAGGTTGCACCTGGTGATGGAGGAAGCCAAGCTTTCTGCACGCCCTGACTGGCCTAGGCTTCTGCTTAAGGCAACAAAGTTTCAATGGCTCTGTGAGCAGAAGACTTGGGTCCAGGCTACAAAGCTTCAATTGTAGAAGATAAATAAATCCCAGATACCAGGGCCTCCGCTTGGGTCACTGGAGGGTGTGGCTGGCCTGAAAACTAACACAGGTCCCTCACTCAGGACACCCCATGCCCCAAGGGATCACCCACCCTGATCCAGGACATCCCTCAGGGCAAACCAGCTGGCCTCTACCTGTGTACCAGGCCTGTATCCTATCTAATAAAAGAGTAATATGCGGATTGACCATTACTCCAACACACAAGATGACTGGCCCTATGTGGTCAAAAGATTCTGCCCCCATATGGACAGAAAATGGCCACCACAAGATGGCCAGCAGGGGAGGGCAGTTGGGAGGGACCAGACCTGCAAGGGAGGCAGTTGGGGTGGTCAAGCTTGCAGGGGAGGGCAGTTAGGGGTGACCAGGCCAGCAGAGAAGGAAAGTTGGGGGTGACTGGGCCTTCAGGGAAGGGCAGTTGCGGGGAGCCCAGGCCTGCTGGGGAGCGCATTTAGGGGTGACCAGGCCTGCATGGGAGGGCAGTTAGGGGTGACCAGGTCCACAGGGGAGGGCAGTTAGGGGCAAACAGGCTGGAAGGGGAGCAGTTAGGAATCAATCAGGCTGTCCAGGGGGTGGTTAGGGGTGATTTAGGCTGGCAGGCAGAAGTGGTTAGGGGCAATCATGAAGTCAGACAGGTGAGCAGTTGGAGCCAGCAGTATTGGATTGTGAGAGGGATGTTTAGGCCTAAATGTTCAGTCGGACATCCCTCAAGGGGTCCCAGATTGGAGAAGAAGTAGGCTGGGCTGAAGGACACCCCTCCCCCCATGCACAAATTTCTTTCACCAGGCCTCTAGTGAGGTTAATAATGGTCATAATATTAACAAGTATCTCAAATCTCACATATTCAATATTTTATAGAAAAACAAGATTCCAGAACCAAAGGTGTTGGTTTTTCCTTCATTTATTCAAAGAACAAACTTTTATGAGATATAAGAAGGCACATGAGAGTTCACATGTATTTTAGAGGGTTATTCGTAGTTTCTTATAATTCCCAAGCTCTTTCCTATCCATTTTCTTCGTAGAATGTCCCTGGGAAGGGATTAGATCATTTTCAACCCAATCATAAGGTGAGAAAGTTGAGATAAAATAAGTTTAAATGACTTGTCCAAGGTTCTCAAAGTTCATGTCATGTCCCTGCCTCCCACCTTTATGATGAAATGCCTTGAGCGATGTGAAAACTCCCTTGGGTGTAATAAATTTGAATGTGATGATCACCATGTTCTCTGTGACTTTTGTTTAATTTGAAAGTCTTTCTCATAGAACAGCCTCCCACCCTAGTGTGTAGCAGAATGTATGGGGACACAGAAACTAGACAGTAACAATAAGACAATGCATTGCCATAGATCTAATTTCATGAGCACTCAGAATTCTAGAGATAACCTCTGCTGTCCTGTGCACGAATATGCAGTAATCCTATTTGAAGGATTAAGTCCAAAAGTTTGTGAACTGAAAGAAGAAACTCATAACTCTGGGACAAAACAAAATCAATAGAGTTCTAATTAAACACTTCAACCACCCACAGGAGCAATAACAAATGTTCAGTTTTTTTAAGAAAACTTAAAGGTCGAAACAGCAATGTAAATATCCTAATACATTAAATTCCTGGCTTTGAAAAGGCAATAAATTAGTAACTAAATAAGACCTGGTGGAGAGAAGTTTTTTTAAGCTTTCTTGATTCTGAGACCATTGGAAATCCAGACCCAGAGGTGTTACTTGAAGAACACAAACATGCCAGGATCATTAGTATTAAGTGAGAAAATCACTCATTCATCAATTCGTTGAATAAATATTGTCTGAAAACTAATTTTGATCTATAAATTGAGAAATGTCAGACAAATCTAGTAGGATTTGCTCAAGGAAATTAGAAAAGAAATGTGCTCAGACAAAATGTTTTCTACTTTTTGGTTTTTTCCTTCCTTAAAATGTTATTTTTATTATTTTTAAACTAATGCATTCACTTGTTGAAACACAATTAGCAGAGACAATCTTATAATGATGACATGGTTGACAATATGGCAATGTACTAGATAATAGATGAAAATAATTGACAAAACTTCCATTGTCTTAAAATTGAGGTACCAGCACCACCAGTGCCTTACACAGAGCATGCATAGCTGTGTAGAGAATAGAAATGAGCATGTATCAGTGTGGGACTGCATGTCAGCCCAGTCTGAAAGACTCCAAAGTGAAAACAGCTATCTGATCAAATTAATCTTCCTTACTATGATTTGGAATTGATGAAGTTTGGATGAATTTCTTGGAACTGTGGTAATTGTTTTCACCACTATCATTAAAAAGGCTGTCAGTTAGAAAATTAGAAGGAAATATTCAGTGATTAAACCTACAAATAATTAGTATTTTCATTTTTAGAGCAAACTAATAAATCTAAGAAATATTCATGTCTTTCCCAGGTTAGAGTATTTGATCAGGCTTGATAAATTAATTCAATCTACTTGTTAATTCTTTAATGAAAAAAGCAGATTTTTTCCTGTCAAAATGAATTCATTCAGTCCTTTACTCATTCATTCAGTCAACGTATATGAGCATCTACCAAGTGCCAGGCCCTGGACTTGCTACCGTGGACATGGGTAAAATGATCTTCCCTGTAAGATGCCCATGTTTTGTGGGTAAGACAGGTGCACAGCAGAAAATTTCCTAACAGTGTGGTAAGTCCAGTTGTAAAATCTGCACAAGGCATCATTAAAGTCTTAAGGAAGGAGTCCAGGAGAAAACCTGCCAGAAATACTCCCCGGATACAGAGATATGTGGTGTGCAGGCTGAACTCCCATTGATCTATTAGCTCAGCTAGAAACCTGGAAGTTATATTTCTTTTTCCCCCCATCAATTCAGTACTAGCAATGCCACAACATGAATCTTCAACATATTGAATCTTCTTTACATCATCTCATCATTATTATAAACAACTATTATTTCTAGGCTTTGTTCAAATCATTCTCCATGAGTCTACTAGAGAACATTTTTATATGGCCTATGCTTCTCATTGCGGGGTTCTACATAATAAACCTAACCCCAATTCATACCTCCTTCATAACAAGGCATTCTTCCACTTGTCCATTATGCACTATCTACACTAACTTCTTTATGGTATGGGAGGAGTCAAGTTATTTCCTGTCTTAGAAATTTGAATTCTTCCCTTTCAGTCTTCAGCTGGTTAACTCTATGCATCTTTTAATTCCAAGTTTCAGTATTATTTTCTCAGAGAGTCCTTGACATCCAAGTCAAGATTAGGTCCTTTTTATAATATCTCATTACACCTGACTTTTCCTCATAGAACAACAAGTCTGACTCAGAATCTCTAAAAAAATGTGCTCAAAATGTATTAGAATTCTTTGTTTTGATGAAATAAGATTAATTTTGTTTCCATCTACTCTCTTAGGTAAATGAGAAATTCAACTTCAGTAATCCTTAGAAATTCCCAAAGCGGGTTATAACAAGTATTAGGGTAATTACACAGCACCAGGGAGTATAGAAAGCTTTTGTGGTTTTTGGCCCCCTGCACACGCAGGTTAGTGTTGAGATACTCATGGCCCAAGTTCATGTGGTCAATGTTTTCTATTTCCAGAGATGACTGCTTCTATGCCATGCTCCTACAGTTCCCTGTGAGCACCTGCCTAGGTGTGCCATGCAACCATTTTTCTAAGGACTTTCCATGTTCTTGAAGTCCCAAGTAGTTGCCCTACTTTTCCTAATCAAGAATCTCACTTCATTATTAACCCAAAGCTGTACTATCTGAACCTGCTGGAGGAGATGTTCTTTTCTGCATTACTGACTTGACCATAAGTTCATGGGCACAAATCTTATATTGATCTCAACATTGTAAAGCAACCCTAGCAAGTCTTTCAAGTGAGCCTGCTCTCCTGTTGTCCAAAGTAGCTCCTTCATGCCTTCTATCTTTTAATCACCTCCGTATTCTCATACACCTCCCACTTCTCAATTAATGATTCTCTTCATACATCTTTAGGGAAATTAATCCAGGTACACACATCTCCTCAATTTCCCTGTACCAAATTATAAACCTGCTCAGATCTATTGTTTTCTACCTTTTTTTTAAAATATATTTTATTGAATTTTTACAGAGAGGAAGGGAGAGAGATAGAAAGTCAGAAACATCGATGAGAGAGAGACATCGATCAGCCGCCTCCTGCACGCTCCCTACTGGAGTTGTGCCCGCAAGCAAGGTACATGCCCCCAACCGGAATCGAACCTGGGACCTTTCAGTCCGCAAGCCGATGCTCTATCCACTGAGCCAAACCAGTCTTGGCTATTGTTTTCTATCTTTTTCTTCAATTCTATTGCAAATCAGGACATTCCACAATTCCTATTAATACAAAATATCTACCTGTCCTCTAGATTCTTTTACTTCTTGCTGACTTGAGGAATTTTCTTCATCAGATATCATTACCAATCTCTCTCCTCACCTGCATTATTTTCATCAGCATACAATATCACTTATTATTTTCCATTTGAACATTAAAAATAACTCTTCTTTTCCATCCACCACTTAATTTCTGATTACATTCATTGCCCAATCTAAATGTTCTATTTTCTTTATTTACCCACTTCCCATTGATACCTCAACCCATATAATTCCTGCCTTTATTATTTAAACAAAAATGTTCTAGTGAAATTTATCAGAAAACTCCATGTTGCCAAATCTTATTGACATTTAAAACCACATTTTCCCTCAATCTCTCAGAATCAGTCAACACTAAAAACATCCTACATTTTTACTTATTAATAACAGTCCTAGTTTTCCAAAAATCAGTCCTGGTCATGACTTTCTTAGCTATCTTTTCCGGTTTATCCTCTATTAGTTATATAAATGTTCAAGTTTTTCAGATCTTGAGCAGACAATCACTACAGAACCCATTTCTCAGAGGTGACTGAGTCCCTGGAGTCAGATCTGTCTAGCCAGAAAGGATCAGTTGTTCTGGAGTTAGAACTTTAGCAGTCATAAAGCCAAGTACTCCACTAATACAATTGATATGACTTTTGGTTCATTCTGAGATGACAAGTTTAATAATGGAGTTTATGAATTACCATCTAGTGGCTAATGACCTTATTTATCTCTGTGTTAAACATGTTTAGAATAGATTAATATTTCCATCTTGGCAATAAGGCCCATTCTCACCTTTAAGGGTATCTTACTCTGTGTTCCTTTTTCTCTGGAATGCCCATAGTTGAGGTCATCTACAATCTAGAACAGTTGAAATAAATGATAAATTTAGTTTACTTGACTTTTAATAAATTGTCCTTACCAAACCCCAATACAACTAAGCAGAACCTTCCTGCAAAAGCCCTAATTTCTATTGCATATGAGGCTGTGACCAAATGACCATAATCCTGGAAATGTTGGCCCATTCGACATCACTGACTATAATAGTGCTCTGCTGAATGCAGCAGAGAGACGCAGGGTCTCTGTGTTCAATGTGCTCCTAGGATTTCCATGATTACACATGAGGGAGTGAGAAGCCTAAAATGGACTAATTCCAATGTGACCCTGATATCTTGGGAATAGCAATTGGAATCCATGTCAGCAAGCTCAGTGTACATTCTTGATAACCTATAATTAAGTCACTACCTCCTTCCTAGATACTGGTCTTGCAGAACCTGTTGCAGAGGCTATAAAACTATGAACAGTGCACTGCCCCAGAGGGAGGATTATTAATGCGGACACCAGCCCAGACCATCAGATATGGCCCACGAAAAGGACCAGAAGCATAATCCATATTTGTGAGACAAAGACCACAGGGAGATATAAAAAGAAGTCCTTTGCATGTTTCTGCACTCAGATTTGGAAAGCAATTCCCTGAGTCTGCCGGCATATTAAACAGTGTCCCTCCTTTTCTTTAAAGTGCTGCTTGGTTTTTCTTTGGTCTTCTGCAACAACAGCTCTGGGGAAGATGCTATTTTTAGAAGTCATGTTGTCAGTCAAGGAGGTCTAGGATGCAGGGTTATCCCAATGATTCAACAGCCCCCCCTTCCGCCCCCTTCACTTGCCATGGCTGTCTAGTTAAAAATTTGTACATGACACTGGGACTTCCAGTAGTCCCATGACAAAATTACAAACACCTGCAACACCTTTTCCAGTGTCTCCAGGCTTGTTATAAGCTCACCCAATCCTTTGAAGCAACTTAAAAACAATGGCTCTGAAATTTATATTACACTTTGCTGTTTCAAAATAACAGATTACAACTGTGTAGGGGTTACTAAATTTTTAATGCTAGAACTAGCTGTAAAGGAAGAATATATTTGCAGTTCTGTATTATTATTTTCTTTACGTATTTTGATGCCTGAATTCTGGTTCAGGAAAGACTTGAAGCAGAACTGAAATTTCAATAGCTTGCCGATCTCTGTGGAACCCCGTGCCATGTGTTTTCAAGGTAACTCAATGAACAGTAGATAAACATTGAATGATTGTGAATTAGGGAAACACAAAACACAGGTTCAAGCATGGTAAAAGAAGAAATCAGCAACAAATGTAAATGTGTGTGAGTTTGTTCAGAGCAGTCAAGAATAACCTCAAATAAAGTGGACATCTTCAAGAATTAGTATGTGAACAGGAAACTATCATTTGAGATTTGTAACTGAGATATTAGAAAGTAAAAAGGGAAATTCAGTAATTTAAATAACATATTTTTTCTTTGTATTCAAAACGTGTTGGAAAAGACCTTCCAACCCAGAAAATATAAGTACTAGCCCTCTGTACAAAGAGGAGGAAAAAGTCTATTCTAGGCAGCAGGCTCCAGTTGTGAGCTGAACCTGCTTGAAAGAAGAAAGGTATTAACAGAGAAGAATAAAAAGAGATTCTAGAGGGGAAAAAAAAGACTTGTTATAAATATAACTTATGGGGAGTTGGGGCTACAGTCAAGTAACAAAGCTGACTCAGGCCTTCTGGAACATGAGAGGTGAGGATAGAAAAAAGTTGGGGAAAAGAACAAATGTTAGAGCTCACACCAACTCTCACCAAAACCTGAAGGTCCAGTTTCTGGAACAGCAACAATGCACACTAAGACGTGTAGAGGGAAGATACTTGTGTAGCTACTTTGGGAAAGTACTTTTCTGTTAAGGTATGACTTATTCAGTTAGGCTTTAATTTCTCTGGAAAAGACAAAATTTGATTGGGCCAGGGGCTCAACTTATTTTTAAAGTATCACAAAGAATTTTAGCCACGTTACAGTGCTGTCATCTGGTGCCCATTGTTCAACTCTCTGATGAGTTTGTTTATTTTTTTAAATTTATTTTTAATTAAAATTATTTGAGTGGCATCCTATCTAATAAAAGAGTAATATGCAAATTGACCATACCTCTGCTACACCCACCAGCCACACCTACCAGCCACAACCACCAACCAATCAGAGAGAATATGCAAGTTAACCCAACTAAGATGGCTACAGTTACAGAGAGAGCAAGAGAGAGGCTTGGGTTGCTCCTGGCAATGGAGGAAGTCAAACTTTCTGCACATCCTGACTGGCCTAGGCCTCCACTTAAGGCAACAAAGTTTCAATGGCTGCTGCCACAGAGGGAGCAGACCACTCCAGGCTACAAAGTTTTAATGTAGAAGATAAATAAATCCCAGGTACCAGGGCCTCCACTTGGGTCACTTGAGGGTGTGGTCAGCCTGCAAACTGCCACAGGCCCCTCGCCCAGGACACCCCATGCCCAAAGGGAACAACACTCTGATCCAGGACACCCTTCAGGGCAAACCAGCTGGCCCCCACCCATGCACCAGGCCTCTATCCTATCTAATAAAAGAGTAATATACAGATTGACCATCACTCCAACACATAAGATGACTGCCCTCATGTGGTCAAAAGATCCTGCCCCCATGTGGACAGAAGATGGCCACCACAAGATGGCCAGCAGGAAAGGGCAATTGGCAGGAATCAGGCCTGCAAGGGAGGGCTGTTATGGCCAATCAGGCCAGCAGGAGAGGGCAGTTGGGAGGGACCAGGCTGGCAAAGGAGGGAAGTTGGGGTGACAGGGCCTGCAGGAAAGGGCAGTTGCGGGGGTGGGGGGAACCTAGGGCTACGGGGGAGGGCAGTTAGGGGTGAAAAGACCCATAGGGGAGAGCAGTTATGGCACAGGCTGGCAGGGGAGCAATTAGGCATCAATCAGGCTGGCAGGGGAGTGGTTAGGGGATCATCAGGATGGCAAACTTTTAGGGGCATTCAGGAAGGCAGGCAGGCAAGCCGTTGGAAGCCAGCAGTCCTGGATTGTGGGAGGGATGTGCAAGTGCCCGATTGGGCCTAAACAGGGAGTTGGACATTCCTCAAGGGGTCCCATTTTGGAGAGGGAGCAAGCTGGGCTGAAGGACAACCCCCCCATGCACAAATTTCATGCACTGGGCCTCTAGTTGGTTAATAAAATTATGCAGGTTTTAGGTATACAATTCTATAATACATCGTCTATATATTGTACTGTATGTTTATCACCCCAAATTATACCTCCTTCTATCACTTTATATTCCCCTTTTACTTTCTTCTACCTCTTCGTCTGATGAGCTTATTTAAATGAAGAGGATGCATCTAATGCAAAATGAGAGTTAAAGTCATGAATGAATTTCAGCCTAGTATACCTTGTGGCTTTGTAATTATGTGATGTCCCAAAGAGATCTATGTCAAAAGTTTATAGGGCAACAAGATACACTTGTGTCATAAGTTCTGAACTATCCAATTTCCCTACCAAGTGGAGTGTAACAAAGAAGCAGGCCAGGACAGGCTCTTTCTCTAAAGCAGTAGCCACCCCCTCAGGATGATTGCAGAATTGGCTCTGGGGTATATTAAATTAACAAGAGAAATGAGAAAAAGAAGGAAAATAATGTCCCTTAGAAGAAGCCCAAGGTTTCTTTGCACTGTTCTTTAGTTTTAATGATCAGTGTGAAAGTTACATTTTAGGATAACTTACTGGCCATACTCATGTTTAAAGCAAAATGTTGGTATGGTCTTATTTGTAAAGCAAAAACCTTTGCCTTTAATTTCTTCAACTGCACCTCTTTATAAATGGGCTGAGAAAGCCATATAAATGATTTTGCTGAGCCCACACAAAAATTGGGGTAGGCATGATCAGATATACATTTTAGAAGATATCTGGGGCTACAATATGAAGGATAAATTAAATGTGAAGAAGTAACTGTCAGGGAAATCAAGTAGTGGATAAGTTAGACTGAGGCTCAGAACCAGAAATTTTCACTATCATTTGTGTGTGCACATATTTTAAGAATTTTTTCTAAAGTTTCCTCAAGCTCTAAAATTGTCCCTACTAGTATATTGACATATGAAATAAATGAAGCTATAGAGAGCTGACTGAACAAAATTTACACTAGTTGTATTTTTGTATACTTTAATAACATGATTTGGGATCTCCTGCTACCTACCCCAGACTAAAGTATAGCTCTGTGTGGTTTAATTCCCTGTGTAAGCCTCTCTATCCTCTGGTCCTCTCTCGCTGTAGTGAGCTCTCTTCCTTTCTTTCTCTTTCTCTCTCTCTCTCTCTCCCAGCTTCCCCCAATTCACCTGAAATGTTTATTTTACATATAGAAAGCAGTGCCACACAGAGAATAAAGTTGTGAGGAATGGCTTTTATGTTGAGTTTTCATTACCTTTTTTAATACTGCCTACAGATTAGTTGATCTTTGGGGCTACTTAACTATATTCTAGTCTTTCTTGGTCATAAGTAATGTGATGTATTTCAGCATTTTCTAGAGAAACAGAATCAACAAGTTATATAAAGATATACAGAGGAGAATAGAAGATGGTGGCATAGGTAAACACCTACAGCGCTGCCTCGCACAACAATTTCAAAACTACAACTAAAAGACAGAACAGACATCATCCAGAACCACAGGAAAGCTGGCTGAATGGAAATTCTACAACTAGATGGAAAGAGAGGGGCTCACGAAGACCCAGAAGGGCTGCAAAAAGCTGAGGTATGGGGACACGCACGTGTGGAGAAAGCGGGTGCCAGAGTGCCTGGCTGGTTTTCTCTGGCAGGAGGGAAACGGAGACTCTCAAAGGCATTGAACCCCTTATCCTATGACACTAAACCCCAGATCCAGCCAAAACTCATATGGGGGGAGTTTGGACTGTGAAAAGGGAAAGGTGCAGGGAAATTTAGGGGAGTTGAAAAAGATCAGAAGTCTGGTCCCGAGGACAGATTGCTGATTGTACCCCTGGTTTTCGCAAGTGGGTGGGAGACAGACCCTCCCAACTGTGCCACTTCTGACGCCACTAAGCTCCAGTTTCGGGTGAAACCCTGGGGACCTAGACTCGTGTGGTCCTGGAGCGCAGGGGAGCCAGAAAGGCAGCTATCTAGAGGCAATACGGGCGCGAGTGCACAAGGACTGCTCCAGGGATTACCCAGTCACGTGAGACTCAGGGGCCATGGAGGGCGGGGCCGACTGGAAGGCAAGGCGGACCCTTAAGCCCTGAGACTCCACCCATCCCAAGCTCAACAGAGGCTTCTGTGGTCTTGCAAGTAAAAAAGTTTCCCAGACATAGTGAAAATACCAAGACAAGGGAAGGGATCAAAAACAAAAGAAATGGAGGGAAAAAAACGACTGGATATAGAGTTCAAAACCATGCTTATAAGGTTTTTGAAGAATATGCTAGAAAAGGCAGATAAATTTAGCGAAAGCCTACTAGAGATACAAAAGAGCCAACTAGAGATGCTAGAGATGATGCGTAAAATTAACAAGCCCCAAGAGGAGATGAAAACTGACCAACTAGAGACACTAACTGAAATAAAAAATATACAGAGTCCTAATAGCAGACTAGAGAAAGGCAAGAATCAAGTCAAAAATTTGAAATATAAAGAAACAGAAAACACTCAACTGGAAAAGCAAGAAGAGGAAAGAATCCAAAAACGTGAATATAATGTAAGGAGACTCTGGGACAGCTTCAAGTATACCAACATCAGAATTGTGGGGGTGCCAGAGGAAGAGAGAGAGCAAGATACTGAAAACCTATTTAAAGAAATAATGACTGAAAACTTCCCACATCTGGTAAAAGAAATGGACTTACAAGTCCACGAAGCACACAGAACCCCACATAAAAGGAATCCAAAGAGGAACACACCAAGACACATCATAATTAAAATACCAAGAGCAAAAGACAAGGAGAGAATATTAAAAGCAGCAAGAGAAAAACAGTTTATTACCTACAAGGGAGCACCCATACGACTCTCAGTTGATTTCTCAACAGAAACCATGCAGGCCAGACGGGAGTGGCTAGAAATATTTCAACGTGATGAATAGCAAGAACCTACAACCAAGAATAATCTATCCAGCAAGGCTAACATTCAGAATTGAAGGGCAGATAAATAGCTTCACAGATAAGAAAAAGCTAAAGGAGTTCATCAACTCCAAACCAGTGTTATATGAAATGCTGAAGGGTACTCTTCTAGAAGAGGAAGAAGAAAGAGGTAAAAGCCAAAAAATTATGAACAAATATATATCTATCAACAAGTGAATCTAAAAATTAAGTGAATTAAAAATTTGATCAACAGAATAAACTGGTGAATATAATAGAATCAGGAGCACAGAAAGGGAGTGGACTGTTAATTCTTAGGGGGAAAGGGGTGAAGGGTGTACAGGGAGAGACTGGAAAAAATCATACACCTATGGATGAGATCAATGGGAGGGAGCTAAGG
>PVJN01020052.1:0-36501 GCA_004026805.1 Lasiurus borealis
GTTAATTCATTCGTTTGCCTAATTCATGAAGGAAATGTGAAACGTGAGCTTTGAAAGTTGATGTTTTATGTAAATGTTTACTATAGAAAATTTTGCAAATGATTATTTTCGATGCATGAACATTAAAGGATTTAGTAGGGTAGGCAATAAAAATTATTATCTCTAAAATATATCATCAAATCCTGAATCAATCATTTAATACCTAAGTAATTAAGTGTGGGATCTTTAAACCTAATGAGATTAGTTTTCATCTTTGGTAAAATGGGACAGATAGTATTATGAGATTATTGGGAGAACTAAAATAATGCATAGAAAACTAGTTATCATATAGTAGTTGCTAAAAAAAATCATTCCTATTATTATTCTGAGTCCAAAAATTATGCTGAATCCAAAAAGTATCTATAAATCAATATATGAAATCTTGTATGCCTTCCCTACTTGCATGTTGCTTTTATATGTAAGACCATTTGACTGAGTAAAAGAGAACCCTAAATTTTAATAAGAAAGTAAGTAAAAAGCTTCCCCCCTCCAATATCAGATATAATTATACCTGGTTAACCATATTAGAGAAAGCTATTCAGGTTATTGCAAATATGTAACATGAGCAACATTTATATTGCATGTATGTATGTTAAGATATGACTTGCTTGGTTCAGCTTCATGCGAATGAACAAGGGAATAGAAGGTATTGTGTTGCCAGATCATCTATGGTGGGACTTGAAAAGAAGTTGTGGAAAAAAAAAACAAGACAGTTATATGACACCTTACTGACCATCAATCACACTTCTAGCCTGTAGGTATTAGAGAGCTGAAAAAGTAGGAGATTAAAAAGAGAATGCTTTGGTGAGAGATGTGGGTACCAGCCCTCCTTTGTGGCAGAGCGGTGACAATGTTATTCTCATGGCATGTCTAATAAGAAAGGCTTCAAAGTAACCAGGCAAAGACTTTGATATTTGTTCTCCACTGTTGTGAGCACAGAAGACTCATGTTTGATTGATACCTAAGGAAGCTAAGGCCCAGAGGCTTGCTTGATGACATTCATAGGTCAAAGGGCAAAAGGGTTCCTGTGGACCAGATGCAGGTCTTGTGTGTAAGAATCAGCCTTGACATACCTTGAAATCTGTTCAAGAAGGTCACCATGCAGATAACAGAGAACTCATAACACAGATGCAGCCACTTTCCTACTGGTCTGAGGACAATGCCTATAGAACTGTAGAACCAAAGGAATGACCAAGGAGTCAAGTTAAGGTGGTGAGAAGCTGCTTCCTATGCCTGCTTAACCTGCAGGCTTCTGTTCTTATAAGAAATTAAGTATTTTTATCACCGTAGCCAGAATTTGTTTCTTATTGTCAAAAGCATCATGAGTATTATAATATCTGATCTACAGAATCAGTGTAATTTGTGGAAATTTATGAAATGAAATGCCATTACTAAGAATTTTTTTTCACATAGTTGAAAGGCAATGGATAAATGGAAGTTCTCTAAAATATTGTATAGAAAGGAAGGCAACAAGAAATGAGGAAGATGTAAATCAATGGAAATATATTAAGGAAGATAAAATACATACACAGAAGTATGTAATAGACAGTATCATGTGTTAAATACTACACAAACCTATGAGTTTTCGGAGGAATGATTTCCAGTTGAGGATATTTTGAAGACATTATTTGAGAGGGCATTTGCTTTCTGGCTTTTCCCAAGCAAATTTCAGCTCACAGACGTGTTTGTCCATATAGTAACCAGGCAAAACTTTGATATTTGTTCTCTACAGCTCATTTAGAGGAGCAGAACCCTCATGGTTACACAGGATAAGGGATTTGTTATGGAGATTAGACCTTACACACCCATGAAAGTTGGCGGAAAGATCTATGCAATGCTGTGGGCGCTGCATCTGGGGTTGGATTCAAAGTTGCAATAGGTCAGCCGGGAGAGCATTTGAAGAAACTTGGACTTGAAGTGTGCTCAAATAATGAAATACTGGCATTCTTGTTGATGAATAGAAACACACAAGGGGAAACTGAAATGTGTGTATGTGTCTCTCTCTCCAAAACTTCTATGGCAGCTGGCACCTTTGACCACAAACTGGCACGTACAGTAGGGTCTAGACTCGCAGCTTTTGAAGATCTACTGTGAGTTGGAGGAGACAGAGGTTTGAACACTGTCCTACGCCAAGCACATGAGCTCACAGATTATACCTCCTGTGCCAGATGAACCAGGAGGCCAAAATTCAGAAACTAAAATCGACTACCGCTCCACTTTCAACTTCCAAATCTCACACAAAGTTCTCGTGTGGCCAACGCTGACATAAAGCCACATGGGAAAGGACATTCTTAGCAGCTAACTAAGTGTCAAAGCCACCGCCACTAATGTATTTCTTAATGGTATCATTTAATGGCATTTAAATATTAAACTATTTCACATAAATGATTAAATATTTGCTCATTAAAAGAAATTGGTCATTAAAATGAGGATCGCTAGCCCGACGGGTGTGGCTCAGAGGTTTAGTTTCGTCCCAGGAACCAAAAGGTCACCAGTTCGATTCCTTCTCAGGGCACATGCCTGGGTTGCAGGCTCAATCCCCAGTAGTGAGCGAGAGAAGGCCAATTGATGATGTTCCTCTCTTTCATTGATGTTTCTATCGCTGCATCCCTCTCCTCTCCTCTCTCTAAAAATCATTAACAACATTAAAAAATATATGATCACTAAAAGAAAAAGATCATGTAGATACAAAGAAACTGGTTCTAAAGTTTACATGAAGAGGCAAAGATCCAGAAAAGTCAAAAAAATATTGAAGAAGAGGAATAGAGTTGGAAGAGTGATACTACCTGGCTTCAAGATTTACAATAAGCTGGGACTGGTTTGGTTCAGTGGATAGAGCATCTGTCTGCGGACTGGAAGGTCCCAGGTTCGATTCTGGTCAAGGGCATGTACCTTGGTTGCAGGCACATCCCCAGTGGGGGGTGTGCAAGAGGCAGCTGACTGATGTCTCTCTCACATCAAAGTTTCTAGCTCTCTATCCCTCTCCCTTAATCTCTGCAAAAAGTCAATAAAATATACTTTAAAAAAAGATTTACAATAAAATTAAAATAACTAAGATAGTATATTAATGGTGAAGGAATAAATATGTAGACCAATAGAGAAGAATAGAGATCCCATAAGTAGACCTGTATAATATGATCAACTGACCTTTGACAAATGAGCAAAGCAAATACAATGGACAAAAGATAGTACTTTCAACAAATGATAATGATGCTGGAACAACTGGACAACCACATTAAAAAAAGTACCTTCCACATAAATCAACTCAAAAAAAGAGTATACCCTTCACAAAATTGAAATCCCACACCTAAATATAAAACAAAAAATTAAAAAACTAGATGATTTTAAACTATAGAGGTGACTTTTTATATACAAAACCAAAACATGATCCATGAAAAAAAATAATTGATGAGGTAGACTTTATTAAAATTAAAATTGTCTGACTCTGGCCAGTGTGGCTCAGTTGGTTGAATCATCGCCCCATACACTGAAATGTGGTGGTTTTAATTTCCAGTCAGGGCACATATCTAGGTTGTTAGTTCTTTTCTGGTAGGGCATGTGCAGGAGGCAATTGATAAATGTTTATCCCTCACATCTCTCTCATCTCTCTCTTTCTCATTCTCTCTCTTTCTCTCTCTCCCCCTCCTTTTCTCCACCCCCCTTTCTTTCTAAAATCAATTCAGAAAGTATTTTTAAAAATTAAACTTGTCTGCTATGTGAAACTGATCTGAAGTATGCTAAAATAATGAAATTCTGGCATTCTTATTGATGAATAGAAACACACAAGGGCAAACTGAAATGTGTGCCTGTGTCTGTGAATGTTAAGAGAACCCAAAGACAAGCCAAGGACTGGAAGAAAATATTTACAAAACACAAGTCAGAAAAAGGATCATTGTCCAAAATATGGAAAGAAGCCTTCAGAGTGAACAATATGAAAATAAACTACTCAGTTAAAATATGGGCCAACAGTCAAAACCAGTTTGGCTCTGTGGACTGAAAGGTCCTGGGTTCGATTCCGCTCAAGGTACATGCCACCTTGGTTGTGGGCACATCCCCAGTGGGGGGCATGCAGGATCGATGTCTCTCTCCCATGGATGTTCCTAACTCTCTATCCCTCTCCCTTCCACTCTATAAAAAAATCAATAAAATATATTTAAAAAATAAAAAAAATATGGGTCAGCAACTTTATCAGACACTCCACTGATCCAGTCAAGGGCATGTATCCTGGTTGTGGGCACATCCCCAGTGGGGGGCGTGCAGGAGGCAGCTGACCGATGTCTCTCTCTCTCATCGATGTTTCTGGCTTTCTGTCCCTTCCCCTTCCTCTCTGTGAAAAATCAATAAAATATATTTTTTAAAAATTTAAAGAAAAATATATAAAGATAGCAAATAAGCATAAGAAAAGACTTTCACATCATATATTATCAATAGAATGCAGATTAAAAGAGCAATGAGCTAGCATTACACTTCCATTAGAATGGCCAATAGGAAGTCTCATTAGCTGCTGGAGGGAATGGGAAATGATTGTTCAAATGGGTTGATACTTGTGTTTACACATAAAACTTCTGGAAACAGATGTGTATGTCAGCTTTATTCATAATTGTCAAAATGTGAGCACAACCTAGATATTCTTTTTTTTTCCTTTTTTAATTAATTTTTATACATATCTCCCCATTGCCCCCCCCTCCCTCCCAGGCATAACCCAAGCCCCCAGTGTCTGTGTTCATTGGTTATGCTTATATGCATGCATACAAGTTAGATATTCTTAATTATGTGACTTTATTACTATCTAAAGACCAGAAAAACACCCTCCCCAGAATCTGACCTTTCTGCACCCTGATTATAGATTTTAAGTAACCAAAACTATAAAAAATAAATGTATCTTGTATAGACTACTAGATTGTAATATTTGTTATAGCAGGTCAAGCTAAGATAACCATCATTCTTTTTTAAATATTTATTTTATTTTAATTGAATTTATTGGAGTGACATCGGTTATTAAAATTACGTAAGTTTCAGGTGTACAGTTCTATAATACATCATCTGTATATTGTATTGTATGTTTACCACCGCAAGTCAAGTGTTCTTCTATTGTAATTTGTTTCCCGCTTTACCCTCTTTTTTAATAAATATATCTTATTGATTGGTTACAGAGAGGAAGAGAGATAGTTAGAAACATCAATGGGAGGGAAACATCGATCAGCTGCCTCTTGCACACCTCCTACTGGGGATGTGCCTGCAACCAAGGTACATGCCCTTAACCAGAATCAAACCTGGGACCCTTCAGTCTGCAGGCTGACGCTCTATCAACTGAGACAAACCGGTTAGGGCCTACTCTACCCTCTTTTATCTCCCCCGACCCTTGGTTCTCTCTGCTAATCACCATACCGATGTCCGCCTGTGAACTTTTGTTTGTTTTTGCTTAATCTCTTCACCTTTTTACCCAGCTCCCCACTCTCCCATCCCCCTTCATGCTTTAAAAAAAAAGAAAACACACCATTAAACCTGGATTCTGAAGAGTTTTGCATTTGGTACCCCATGTGCTAAAGAAGTCATTGAATTGAGCGTCTGAGATAAGCTTGTGGTTGACAAAAAAAGAGAAAAAAAGTGACAGATATTTTCAGGAAGAATTATTGAAATATAATTTTAAACTCATGAGCAGCCTTAAGCTCGGTGATGTTTGAACGGTGAAAGAGAATTTGGCGAGATGTGGTAGTTAGAAAGTAGTTTGGGGCCAGATGGCAAGGGATCTGGATTGCTGGTTTTATTTAGTAGACATCGGGAAGCAATTGAAGCATTTTAAAGAGGTGAGGGAAATGACCACAGCTATGGTATAGGAAAATCAATCTAGAAGTTGTATAACAGTGAGTTATGGGGGAGCAGGGACAGGGATGGGAAATATCTGGTGTAAGGCAGCAGTTTTTACATTATCTTTGGTCTGTTTCTTCTTGCCGTTGAGCCATTGTCTTTGTCCCATTTCAACATGTCACAGCACTTGAAGCTCTAGGTTTATTTATCGCTGCGGTTGATATATAGAACTCCAAGTTTTTCTTTGTTTAAAGGAAACACATTCAAGCTGGTATTCAAGTTCATATCCAAGTTCCCCAGGCAGCTTGGTTGCCAAGACCGTTCTGGAAATCTTGCAAGCAACTGTTCTGTGGCATTTGAGCATTGCTGCTTTCAATTTTGGCTGGAAACCTTAAAAATAATATTTCATTCATTATGCTGCGGAAGAGGTCTTTAGAGCTTCGCAGAAGGGATTTTATGAAGGTGGCATCGCATTCCTCTCCATAGCCAAGCATCAGATCAACAAAGAGTTCGTTATGACTTAGGGGAGATCAGAGAAATGGTAATATTGCTTTATCTCCGAAAAATGATTAAGGTTCAGGTACATCCTCCGGTGACTGAGGGAGAGGGAAATTATTTAGGTTTTCAGACTGGGAAGATACTTTAGTTCCTCTCTGGGCACACTTGTGCTTACTCTGAATAATAGATGGAATTACGTCTTTCAGAGAAATCCCCAAATCACAGTGAACCGAGGGATGTTACTGCATTGATTACACTTCAGAAAATAGAAAGAGAATCGGAGAACTGAGAAACAACACTGGTGAATAGATCCCAAATCTCAAATGAACTCTAAATACCCAACTGCTCAAAATAGAGATTAAGAAGTAAGTAAACAAAACACTTGGATTTACATTAAGTATTCCTGAGCCCGTATGCTCTTCTGGGTAGGAAAGTTGAGTGATGATTGTGTAAAACCACCAGTCTGTCTTCTAAGCTGTGTAGGCAGCATGCCGTGTTTCTACTGTGTGCGTATCTAGTTTGATTTCATCGAGAGAGCCTTAGCATAAGGTCAAGAGACTTGATAAATTTAGAAGGCTGTGCTCTTTTTTTAAAAATATATTTTATTGATTTTTTACAGAGTTGAAAGGAGAGGAATAGAGAGGTAGAAACATTGATGAGAGACATCAATCAGCTGCTTCTCGCACGTTCCCCACTGGGGATGTGCCCGCAACCCAGGTACATGCCCTTGACCAGAATCAAACCTGGAACCTTTCAGTTCACAGACTGATGCTCTATCCACTGAGGCAAATTGGTTTCAGCAAAGGTTGTGTTCTTTATGAAATAAAAGCAGGCCCATGTTAGGATAGGCTACCTCCTGAGAGGTCCTCTCTCTGGAGCTCTCTGCTGTCTCCTTTGGCACTTCCAAGCCCTTACTCCTTTGAGGGAATAGTACCTGCCAGGTCTCATCTCTCTACAAAAAAAGAGCCATTTCAACAGAGACCTTATCCTCTAACCAATGACCACTTTGCACTTTTTTTCACTTTTCTGTAAGCCAACCTTCTAGTACAAGTCTATTCTGTAGCTTCCTGATCTAACATCTATTTGCTTTTTCCTATCCTCACACCTGGTCAATTTGAATCACAAATCCTGGTCAATTAATGAGTTATAATTGGAGTGTATCAGTCAGCTGAGGCTATCATAACACCTTGAGGCTATATGGCTTAAACAACAGAAAGTTGTTTTCTCACAGATCTGGAGGCTGGAAAGTTCAATGTCAAGACGCTGGCCAGTTTGATTCCTGGTGAGGGCCCTCTTCTCGGTCTATAGATAACTTCTTCTCCATGTGCTCACTTCGGGGGGAGGGTGAGAGCAATGTTTCTATCTTGTAAGACCAAGAATATTGGAATAAGGTCACACCCTTATACATACATTTAACCTTAATTACCTCCTACAAGCTCTCTCTCCAAATCACAAGGACGTTGGCTTCAAAATAATCATTTTGAGGCACATATTTTAGTCCATAACACACAAGATATAACTTGTAAACCTCAGTGTCATCATGTTGAACATCAAGATAATTTCTTTTTCAAATGGCTATTGTCCAGAACAAGTGAGATCGTGCCTTTTCACAACACGACAGCTGCACAACGTATCTAAGCTTCCCCTATTCGAAGGAGCTGGCTAGATGCCCACACGCCTGAACCTGTACTTTGGCCACATCCCTGCCTCTGTCCTTCTGACAGCCTTGCTTCTTTGGCCGGCATACCCAAGCCCATCACTGCCAGATTCAGACCTCTGGATGCCTACCCCGGCACCTTGAGCCTACACCTCTTCACTTCTTTACTGATTTTTTAAAATATGCCCTTGAACCCTCACTACAGATGAAATATATAAACATAGGTGTGAGCTATAGAACTATCCATATGCATATACAATCCCTGATCTCACCTAGATAGAGTTTGTACATTGTCTCAGCTATTCAGTAGCCACTTCAAGCAAGTTCTGGAGTCAGATTATAAAGAGCTAATAAACAATATTTTTAAATAAAGATAGAAATATACTTAATTCTGGACCTTTTTTGACTCATCTGCCTTGTCTTACTTTTTATCAGATCTCTATCAGAGATTTTCAGCTGGTGTGCCACAAGGATTTTTAAAACATGAAGACCTGATTATTTAGTCAGGGGCACTGACCTCTTTCCCTCAGATTGTCAAATAAAATAATGACAATGGCCAACACAATAATAGCTATTCGGTGTGAATGCCCTGTCTTGAACCATAAATATAGGTCATAAAACAAAGTTGCATCTTATTGGTAATGATTACATAATAAGGTTGCACTTAATTGATTAATTTTTGGTACCAAAAATCCATATATATATAAGTATAAGCACATTATTTTTAATGATTTTTTTATTATATTGAAAGCATTACAAATATCCTTCTCCCATCCCATTAGCCCCTTCCTCCCTGCTCCCACCCCCCACCCCCCAGGCCTTCATTGCATCACCTCATTTTTACAAAAATCATGTTGGAACAAAAAGAGTAAGTAATCACTGTTATCTTTTTTTGTAAATCAAAAAAAAAAATAGTACCTTTTTTTTTCTCAGATCAGCCATAAATATATTTTTGGTGCACTGAAGAATTTTAGTAATTATATGTGCCACAGAATGACAAAGGCTGAAAAACCGCTGGTCTAAATCAACAGTTCGCTATCGGCAACCTAAGGATATGGTGTTAATTGTTCTGGAGATGTTTTGTGCAGCCCCAACTATCATGCTTTATTTGTAAAGAAACCGAGCTCAAAGAGGAAACAGAAAATTCCTTCCTTTTCCCAAGAAGCTCTATGCCTTGTGCACAATTGATCCGCTCACCTTTCCTACTGACACACCACGATGCCTGACAGAGCAGTCCCTTTCCAGTTCCAAAGCCATAGAGAGTCCCATCTCATCCTCACAGAAGCCCAGATGGGGACTGAAGCACAGAGACAGGTGACCTGCCCCAGGCCCTGCAGCCAGACAGTAGGGGAGCCAGGGTTTGGCCTCCAGCCCTCTGTCTCCAGAAGCCTCACTTCACCCCTGTGGAGTATGAGGGTGAGTCAGAAGGAAAAGTGGGGTCATACCGCCAGGACTCATGGAATTGTCTATCATCTCGGCTGTCTCTCTCTGGGACGGCAAGCCCCTGTCACTTGTCATGTCAGCCCCTGAAGAATGAGTGGTCAAGTCCATTCCTTTACATTCTTGCTGGAAAGAGGGATTCATGGAGGGTATCTTTTTTTTAATATATTTTATTGATTTTTTACAGAGAGGAAGGGGGGAGATAGAAAGTCAGAAACATCAATGAGAGAGACATCGATCAGCCGCCTCCTGCATGCCCCACAGTGGAGATATGCCCGCAAGCAAGGTACATGCTCCCAACCAGAATCGAATCTGGGACCTTTCAGTCTGCAAGATGCTCTAGGCAAAACTGGTCTCGGCATGGAGGATATCTTTAGGGTGCCATAATCAGGATGAATAAAGGATGAATAAAGTAAAAAGGATGCTAAGAGCACATTCACCACCAGCCAGGTTTCTGCCTCATGCATTAGATCTGAGCAGAAGTAGCAGATTATAAAAATCCTCTCCACAAATCCTGCACCTTCTTGTCATTTTAAAATACAAATTTTTTTCAGAGAAGTGAGTTTTATAAAAATGCTTTCAATCTGATGTATTTTAAAAAAGGACCAAATATCTGTATTTTGGGCTTTAAACTTATATGATATAAACACAATGGATAATTAGCCTGTTGATTTTGCAGTCACTTGAGAAAATAAGGTATTCTTTCCCTCTTAGGTCTCAGACAGATGGGCCACTAGAATAGAGCGATCTTAGATTCTCTAGCGAGCAGGCAGATCTGCATTGGCATTAAGCCCGCGGATGTTCAGAATGAGAGAGATGCTGCTGTGTAGAACTGCAGGCAGATTGGAAAGGGAGGAAATGAGAGACGCGATGCAAATAGCATCTTGCTTTAGTTTTTCAGAATCTGTCTTATTCACGCAGCATTCCTCTGAGGATTGGCATTTGTCTTCTTAGTGAGAGAAACTCACTTAATTGTCAAAGGAAAAGATTGCTGATAAATATTGTTAGGGGAAAATCCAACATTGAGCTCTGAAGTCGGCTTTATCTAAGTGTCACTTTAAGTCATTAATACAATGTAAATGCCCACCACTGTATGAAAATAAAGAAAAGTAGTATAATATGTTAGAAAGTATATGAGTGTTACAAATCCTCATGCTTAGGGATAGGTAGCCTCATGTAGATTGAGAGAAAGGACTTGGAAGCAAGAACGAGGTTGAATCATTCCTTGATCTCTTTTTTAATATATATATATATATATATATATATATATATATATATATATATATATAATTGATTTTTACAGAGAGAAAGGGTGATGGATAGAGAGTTAGAAACATCGATGAGAGAGAGACATCAATCAGCTGCCTCCTGCATGCTCCCCACAGGGCATGTGCCTGCAACCAAGGTACATGTCCTTGACCAGAATCAAACCTGGGACCTTTCAGTCCACAGGCTGATGCTCTATCCACTGAGCCAAACCTGTTTTGGCCATTCTTTGATTTCTTACTAGCTGTGGAAATTCAGGAAAGTTGCTCTATCACCCTAGCCCTATAATTTGGAATTGATAATAATCATGCCTACCATATAGGATTATTATGAGGATTTAATGAGTAACTAATTGGAAGTGGTTGAAACAGTGCCCAGAAGAGAATAACTCCTGAAAAATAACCGGTATGTTGGCTATTAAGAGCCTGACATTTATTTCTTTACTCTAATTCCAGAAACAGCATTCCATTTTTGCCTTCAGAAATGTCACCACCTGTCTCTGAATGCAGTCTTCCCGATGCAGTCAAGCCAGGTGCTTCGGCCAATTCTGACTGAGAGGCGGGAATGAGACCTGAGCTAATCAGATATGCTCTCCCTGGAATTTGACTTATAAAACAGATACTGCAGACAGGATTGCAATTTACTCATCCTAATTATGGCGCCCTAAAGATACCCTCCACGAATCCCTCACTTCAACATTTCCAAGGTTGCCCAAGTGTCTGTCCACTCTGGCAAATATTTCTTCAGCTTATTCTAAATTTCTTGAGCTCACCCCTATCTTTTTAATACATCAGCCCCTTTTCCATACTTTGCTTTCTTAAATCTGTTTCTGTTATTTTTAGGCAAATGCCCCCAAATTTGTAAAATAGGTGCATTATACATTTTATTCATTGTGAAAATTAAAGTAATTGTCCTAGATTGTTCTTCTGTACTGAGATTAATTTATTACTTGTACAAAAATTTAATTTTATCAGCATGACCCACCCAAATCAGTATATATTTGTGGTCACTTAAACTCTTGTTTCTATATCACCTTGATTCCCATCCATGGCAAGCAAAAAGCTATCCTATATAATAAAAGCTTAATATGCTAAGTGTCAGGTTATCTGGTTGGCCATTCAACCAATCAAAGCATAATATGCTAATGATATACTAAGGCCACTCAACCACTCCCTATGACCTGCACTGACTACCAAGGGGCGGATACTCCAGCTGGTAGATTAGTTTGCTGCTGGGATCCGGCTGATTAGGACTGAGTAAGATGAGCCAGATAGACCCTGGAGTCCTCCTGCGGTCCCTCCCTGGCTGGCCAACCTCCCGCATCTAGCCTCAATTATGCACTGGGGGTATAGGGGGAGGGTCATCCCTACAGCCTGGCCTGCACTCTCTCGCAATCCGGGACCCCTCTGGGGATGTCAGAGAGCCAGTTTCAGCCTGACAATGGAATGACCTGTAGCTATGATATGCATGGACCACCAGGGGCAGATGCTTAATGCATGAGCTGCCCCCTGGTGGTCACTGTGCTCCCACAGGGGGAGCACCACTCAGCCAGAAGCTGGGCTCACCGCTGGCAAGCACAGTGGTGGTGGCAGGAGCCTCTCTCACCTTAGCACCAGGCAGTGCTAAGGATGTCTGTCTGATGGCCATGAGTCAGACATACACCTAGGGCTTCCAGACTGTGATAGGACACAAGCTGGGCTGAGGGACCGCTCCCTGCCCTGAGTGCACAAATTTTGTGCACTGGACCTCTAGTGTAATTGTAGTCTGATGTGGGTTGGAAATGTTTATGACTAGAGAGGGATGTCTCCTTGGTGACAAGTCCTAGTGGTGGGATGTAAGAAATGAGCCTGGCCAATTAAAGAGCAAGACTTGGCTCCTTAGGGGCCCATAAAAATAAGTAAAAATTAAGAGATGAGAAAGAGTAGTCATTGATATCACATATGTTCTTGGTTTTACCACTATGACTCTTCCTTCATTGCTAAAGGATAAAGGAAACACAGCAGAGAATAAAATGTAACTTGTCTAAATAGTTTGATAATGGATAATTGAACTTTGAAACATACACAGCAAAATAAATTTCTAATTGCTAATATTCCAGGTCCTATTAGAAAGTAAATAATTTCATAAGGAGAAATTAGAGATCATTAAGTGGACTGTTTAAATCATTTATCAAAAATTACAAGCAAATCTGTAGATACAGAAAATACATTAGTGGTTGCCTAGGGCTGGGCAAGGGTGACATGGAAAATGATGGCTAATGGGTATAAAGTTGCTCTGAGGGATGATGGAAAACATTATAAAATTAGATTATGATGATAGTAACACAGCTGTAAATATACTAACAATCATTGAATTCTACACTTTAAATAGGTAAATGTTATAGCATTCAAATTATTCCTCAATAAGCTACTGAATTCTCATCTTGTCAGTGATTGGAAAGTTCCAGCAAGCTGCAATGAAAGTTAGCAGGCTTGGGTCGGGGTTGCCAGCATAAGGTGGAAACATAGAAATCAGTAAAAGGCACACAGTTTAAAATCCATGACTCTGTAGGTCAGTAGCAGACAGCTAAAAGACACCAGGCGTTGGATTACAAAGGAATAATGAGGCTGAATGGGGAAGGAGATGCACATTGGACCGAGGAGAAACCAGTTCAATTTAACTTGTCACTGTTATCAACGAGGTGTCATGGTCAAGTGAACTTGTCTCAAGGAGACTTAGTCTCCCTGTATCATCGATCCATCTGATATAAAATCTAAGAGAACCTTTCAGACAAAAAGTATCCATGATTTTTATCAGCATCCTTACCTCAGTCTTACTAAGGGCTCTCAGGCTGTTACCTGCAGTGACATGTTATCTAATGTGGCTTCATAGACCATATCATTATAGACCACACAGAATCATAGGGGCAACCAGGGAGTTGGCTATCCAATTAATATCAGAGGGAAATCGATAAGAGTCTTCTTTCCTTTACGGTATTAAGTGTGCATGACTAGCAGCTCTTCTTGTGAAAGACAAACCTTGGTGATGATATGCAAAGTATGTATTTGTCACATACTGAATGGACTCTAAGAAAGAAAACAATGAGAATTTAAACCAACTGATAATCATGAAGAAAATAGTTGAAATTAGAATGTTCGATTTTCCTGTGCGATTTTGGAAGTTCTGGTTCTACTCATTTGATTTTCCTTCAGAGCTTATGGAAGATTCAAACACAATCCACTCCAAAAGACTTTTAGCTATTTTTTTCTACTGGTACACTTGTGATTTTTTTCTGCTAGAAGCTAATACAACTCACATTTTATGGAATATGTACAGATAAGCTACAGGGGGTAGGAAATGCCCATTTCTTTACCATTTGAGGAAGTGTGCCAGGTGGCAAACGAATGAGAGTAATATCATAACAATACTCTAAACAAACATACAGCAAGATATAAATCATCAACAAAAGTGAACTATCAGTGAAAATATGTCACAATTGATTTTTACACACACAAATCACTGCCATTGAAAGCACTTCACAGAATTCCCAAAATGGTTCCCTTTAACAGATCTATAGATGGGGAAAAAAAAGATTTAGAAAGTTTAGGAATTTTGCTCAAATATTATCCATCTAAATTAGAGACATCTCCCATTGCACAATTGAATGTGCATATGAAACTTGGGTATCTTGTCAAAATCCAGAATCTTCTTTTGAGTTGTAAAGTTGTGCCTGGATTTGAAAGCATCTCTCTATTTTGCAAAGCACTTTATATAAGGTAACAGCATTTTTGCTATAAGAACACCTATGAAAAAGTAAATTAAAAATACAGTCTTATAAATGAGAAATTAATATGCCTTTGTTGCACACTAAATGATAGATGAAGAATTCACGCTATGGATCTGTGACTCTAAATGGTCCTTTACCCTTGACCATTTTACCTTGGTAGAAACACGGTATGCATGTTTCTTTCTTAAATCTAAGAGGAGACCATAACTGTAACTTTCCTATATGTCTGATTTTTTTCATTATCTGTCTGAGATTTTTTTGACATGTTTTCTATTTTTAAAATACGATTACATTGTAAGTTTTCCTATCAATCTCTATCATGGATCCTTTTAAGGTAAAGTTGTCTTATTTCCTCTAGATTATTTACATATTTCTACCCTGATTTCAAATCTCCTGATACTCAGTGTTTTAGTGACTTTATACACATTATACATATGATATAGTTGTATTTATTTCTACCTATTAATTTGCTATTTAATCATATTTATTGGTTCCCTAGAACTTTCCTGAACTTTTCAGCCCCATCGTAATTGAAAGGTACATAAGTACTTACAGTCCCAAGTTTCCTACATTTGAAATCAATGTAGCAAAACATTTCTTTGCTCTTTTTAAGGACTTTTTCAGAGAAAAAATAATAAAAATCAAAGAGCTCCAAGGTTAATTTTTTGGTTATTTTTTTTTTTTTTTACTTTGAGATCAAGAACTAATAGAGGGAAAGCGAGAGGAAACACATTTGGAAGGATGACTTACTAGAATTACAACAAGATATTTAGTTACATATTATTTCATTAGGAGCTTGGAAAAATATAAAGGTTATACCACAGCTGATTTTTTCATGTGGCATTCTTAAAAATTTATAGCATCCATATTTGTTAACAAAGACTTTCCTTTTATTTGTAATAAAAATATTTAGCCATCCCATTAATGATAAAACATGGCACTTTCTTTTTCTATTATAAGAGTAAAAAGAACACTGAGTGGAAAAATAATCATTCAAGAAAACCCAGGAATGTAAAACAACATTTCTAGATTGGCAAACCATGTTTTCTTTCTGCTTAAATTTTCTAAAATGATATGAAACGCAATTTGCACCATCCATTCTAATTACGCCCGGCTAGCTAATTCGGACCTGTGTCTTTGATTTCTCCATTTATGGTGGGAAGACAGGAAACCTGAAACAGCAGAAATAGAAATACCTCAGAGAGGCGATCCATTCTGTAGGTATTCAGTAAGTTACTCCACCACATTTTTGTGTTTAAATATCTGCCATGGTGGAGGCCAGCTAATAGATTGAAGGCACATAAGCCTCTGATTCTGAGAAAGTTTGTATTCAACGCCGATGAGAGATCAGAAAAGTGCACCGTGGAGACATCCAATGTAGTAGGAGAATGGGTATGTCTTCCTTCCACATATACCTTCTTCGATCTGGGATACGATGCTAAGAACACAGTATTCCTGAGGATTACTTCCTGGATTGGGCTGTGAGTTCATAGGAAAATTCACATGCCTCCCAGATTTGCATAATTCCTTTACTTTTCTGGAGATGTAAGAAGGACCCCAACATTGTATACACCGGAACAAATCCCTTCAAGAAGGGAGATTCTAGGAGCCAGGACAGTGGTTCTCAATGTAGGCTGTGTATGAGAATAGACAAAAAAAAAATGTTTTAAAACTGCAAGCACCCAGGTCCCAACCCTGGACCAGTTAAGTAGGATCATCTGGGGAAGTTTTAAAACCTTTTATCTTCTTAAATGATTTTAATGTGCACTAACCAGTTTGGGGGGGCTGCTTTGAGGACAATCTAGGGGTATAGTTAAAAAATAAAAATAAATGCAAAATGAATCGTCAACAGTTAGAAGGACTCCTTTCTAATCCAGAGGTCTTTTTTTGCTCCAAAGAGAATTACTGCGAATAAATTTTAAAGAGGATACACATTAAATGACCATTTAGCCAATTGCAACTGAAGAAGGCCTGAGTGTGTGTTTCAGTAAGGTACGGCAATAGAAATCAAATTTAAAACCCCGAGGGGAGGAAATCACTAGGGTCAGTGAGAGTTTGTAGCCAGGGTAGATTATGTCACATATTTACATTATTATTTAATTGTATGTTAAACAGGATTTGTAAAATGAACTACAAATCCAAATACCCCCACGGAGGCCGAGTGCTAAACACTTTCATCTAAGGCTGACACGGATTAGAGATTTGAAAGCCCACTTCTCCTTTTACCATGTCAAATTATAAAAGAGTAAAAAAAAAATAAAAATAAAAAATGAAAAAAAATGCTGATCTGAGTCTCTAATGAAAGGTAACTGTGCAGTTATTGGAAACATACTTTCGCTGCAAAAGCGGATCTGATTACACCCCTACCTTCAGGTTTTCGATGGTGTGATGGCTGTTTATTTTCATCTGGTTTTCATTTGAAAAATCCCATCTGCGCTGAGCCTGGAAGAATTGTAAAACGACTAAAGTTACAAGCGTTTAAGTAAGGTGAACAAAATTTCCTGGGTTTACTTTGCTAAAATGATGTTTAAAGAAGATTTGGGTGAGGGAGGCTGCGAGACCACTATAATATACCTGCTACAACTAATTACGTGTCTGAGATGAGATGCAAAGCAGAAGTTCAGCCCCACAGAGGAGGGGGAGAGAGATCCTGGCAGCTTCATGCACTTGTTCTTAAGCATGGACATTTTCAGAAGGGAACGTATTCTACTTAAACTAATTATGCAAACCTTTGGACGATCGCATACTTATCTGCCATTTCACATCATAATCCAAACACTCTTTGCTCTGCGCATACAAGATGAAAATAACGGCGCGGGGAGAGAATGTTTCCATGTTTCAAAAGGACTCAAAATCAAGTCAAATCAAATCAACCAGAAAGCCCTCTTTTTATAGATTACCCACAGAGGATCCTGCTATGAAAAAAACAGGGTGTAGCTTGGTTATTCTGGCATGAGCAGACGAAGCGCATCTCACAGACAAGAGGACATGTGAGAGAAGTGGGAATGTCCATGTTAGATGCGATCGTTTTAAAAGACATCTTGGGACCAGTCGTTAGAGAAGCTAAGGAGCGTCTGGTTCATCCATCACAACTGGGCCGGGAAGACGCGGCTTTACCCACCCACTCCCACCGCAGGTACATCATTTCCATTAACGGGAAGGACCCGGGCCAGATAGTTGCAAAGATTACGCAGAAATTTCTTAAAAAGCCCCTTTCCAGAGTTCAAAGGAGCCACTAAGCAGTCCTCTGGCCTTTGCCCAACTTGGGATGTTCGCTCGTTAACTGTTCAGATGGAGTTCAGAGCGGACACTGGTCCAAGAAACAGCATCTACGTGTTGGTGATTTTGAACTGCAGCTCTTCCACATCCTTGGCGAGCTCTGCCTTATGGAACGGTTGCCTCCGCATGCCTTTGTTCTAGCCCAATGAGAACCTCTGAGAGAGACCAAATGCACTCTCTCATTCTCACCCTGGACAGTTTAGAATTCACACAAGTTCCTCCCTTCATCTCATTGCTCCCTTCATCATTGCCTCTAGGAAGAACGAACCCGAGAAATGAAAAGCAAAACAGTGAACTTGCACTGAAGGTTCAGAGCCAAATCCGGGCTCTGTTTCCTAACCATCTGACCATCAAGAGTGAGGTCATATATGACATTTTTCCTCTCTGCCTGCTGCTGCTCACCGGGCGATTCTCAGTGGAGGCATAGTCTCCGGGGACACTTCCTGGACCTCCTGATGCTGATAGAGTCTGATGTGCACATCTTCCCGTGGTGTTTTCATAAAGCTGCGTGCATTTAAAATAAACCTTGTGACACTCCTCGAGGGCAGACACGCTATCTCGATTCGCAAGTTGGCATCGATAAATATTTTGTAAATAAATCAAGACGTGGATGAATATGTAAGTTGTATTGATCACGCGGATGTGTAATTTATTATTGTCTATTTGCAAGGGCTTTGAGACCTTCAGATATCCAGTGACATGTTCAGAATGTTCATTCTTTCTATGGTCTGATCTCAATTATTTCAGACTGATGCTTAATAACTTTTATAACATTCTCTTTTTTGGAGCAGTTCTAGACCAATAGAAAAATTGAGGAGAAGGTACAGAGATATCCTATATATTCCTTCCCCCACACATGGACAGCCTCTGCCATTATGAATAATTAATACCAGGATGTTATAGTGTTAGAAATGATTAACCTACAAGGACACATCATAATCACCCAATGTCTATAGTTTTCTTTGGGTTTCATTCTTGGTGTTGTACATTTTATGGATTTTGAAAACTGTACAGTAGCATGCACCCATCATTATAGTATCAAATAGGTTAGTTTCACTGCTTTAAAAATCCTGCATGGCCCAAACTGGTTTGGCTCAGTGGATAGAGCATCGGCCTGCGGACTGAAGGTCCCAGGTTCGATTCCGGTCAAGGGCACGTACATTGGTTGTGGGCACATCCCCAGTAGGGGGCGTGCAAGAGGCGGCTGATAGATGTCTCTCTCTCATCGATGTTTCTAAGTTTCTATCCCTCTCCCTTCCTCTCTGTGAAAAATCAATAAAATGTATTAAAAAAAAAATCCTGCCTGTTTTGCCTAGTCATTCCTCCTTTCCCCAACTCCTGGCAAGCACTGATCTATTCATTGTCTCCATAGTTTTGCTTTTTCCAGAAGGTCATGTAGGAGAATCATACAGGTGTCGCCATTTCAAATTGACTTTTTTTTCCCCCAGTAAGTAATATATATTTAAGATTCATTCATTCTTTTCCATGGCTTGATGGCTCATTTTTTAAAAGACTGTATAATATTTCGTTATCTAGATGTGCCACTATTTATCCATTCACTTACTGAAGAGTATGTTGGTTGCTTCCAAGATTTTGCAGTTATGAATAAAGCTGACATAAACATCTGTTTCTAGCAGTATTTGTGCAGACATAAATTTTCAACTCATTTGGATCAGATGGTTAGGGTATGTTTAGTTTTTTTTGTAAGAAACCGCCAAACTGTCTTCCAAAGTGACAATGTCACTTGCATTCCCACTAGCAATGAACGAGAGTTTTTGCTGCTGCGCACCCTCATCAATATTTAATGTTGCCAGCGTTTTGAATTTTGGCCATTCTAATAGGGGTGCGCTGGTATCTTGTTG
Organism: Lasiurus borealis; assembly: GCA_004026805.1. Classification (NCBI taxonomy): domain Eukaryota; kingdom Metazoa; phylum Chordata; class Mammalia; order Chiroptera; family Vespertilionidae; genus Lasiurus; species Lasiurus borealis. The sequence continues at coordinate 19,616 of PVJN01020052.1, forward strand.
TTTTAACTGTCTGATGACATATGCCATGTATACTTTCATATGCTTATTTGAAAAATCTGTGTATCTTCTTTGCTGAAGTGTCTGATTAGGTTTTTTGCACACTTTTTTAAAAAATACAGTTGCTCATTTTTGATTGTTGAATTAAATGGTTTAATTTGTAAAGTTTATCTGGGAAAAAATGTATCAAAACTTTAATCAACAAATTGCTCAAAAACAGTTTTCAGAGATACCGATCAGGGGCTCTTAAGTTTCATTTTCAGTTTAAATACTTAAAATCTGTACCTACAGTTTTGTGTAGACTCACATTTTATTGCCAATCACTGTTGAAATAGGAGTCAAACTGAACAGAGATTTTAAGGACAGGTGTCTGCACTCTCATATGCTAGAGAAAATAAAATTTTTAGAAAAATAATAAATAGGCCAAAAAGAGTACTATAAAGCATTGTTTAATTTACTTTAAAAAATAAGTATATACTAGATGGATTTAATTCTAAAATCCAGACAAAAAAATGTGTAATAAAATTGAGTGTCACAAAAGCCCATATTTCCCAGCTTTATTATAAGTATTATCACCTCAAGAAATATCCAGAAGGATAAAACTTTGATAATACTTGATACCTGCATTTAGCCACTCTCTAAAATGTATAAAAGTTATTTCAGGTAATTTTAATGAAGTCCAAAAACATAATAAGAGAACTTGTATCACAATTGGCCACTTCCCATCCCTATGTCTCAGCCTTTCAGATTTCCAAATAATGTACCTGCAGGGTAAGCAAGACCTTCTTGCGTGGTGCACTTTCTGGTACAACAGCTTGTTACAGAACAAAAATGGAATTGCAATTAGAAATCTATACATGATGTTCAAGTTACGTCCAGCTGGACAAATGGAAGAGACAGAAAATAGAAATGTGTTCCATTTACATAAAATAACGATTTTTTTTTCTCTCTAGGAAGTAACTATTAAAGCAAGACTCTGCTCAACCAATTTGAGCTTTGGGCAAATCCAAATAAGCCAAGTGTCAGAGATTTCTAGAACCCAGTCTCTCTGATTGATGCAATATGGGATTTAATTATTTTAAGTAGAAAAATAATCAAATTGTGTATTTTTAAACTTTTGTTTTATTTTTATATGTTTTCATTTATTTCAAAGAAGAGAGAAGGAGAGGAAGATAGAAATACCATTGATGAGAATCATTGATTGGCTGATTCCTGCAAATCCTCTACTAGAGATCATGTGCCCTGACTGGTAATTGAACCGTGACCTCTTGGTTCATGGGTCACACTATCCAGGCTCAAATTATTTCTTTAGTAAGAGTTTTTATATTATCTGAAGCTTAAGAAGTTCTTTATATATTAAATCATGCTTTATTAGTTAATGCAAGGTGATTTAGGAAGAGTTTTCAAGATATTGATCATTCCATCACAATTTATGTATTGTTACAAATTGCCAACCATTATTTTTTTAATATTTTTTCCAAAGCACATAAGAATTAACACTGAAATATTAATATAGATGAAAGGAAATGCTTCCACCCTGTGAATAAGACTGAAACCCAACATCGCATCCTCTCAGTGCTGACATTGCTCAGATAAGCTCTGGGATCCATGAACTCCATTCTGATGTGGTGATTGTGTTATTGCCAGTTTACAGATAGAGAAACAAGAGCTCAGAGCCCACGCTCTCATGGGTAGTCATGCTGGAATTCAAAGCCAAAATGCTAAAGTCAATTGTCAATTTCACATACTTTCCTGGCAGCTACCCTTAAACTTCCAAAAGGGGTTTCCTCTTCACCCTTCCCTTTTCAATGAAATAAAATTGCTTTTCCTTTTGCATTTAAAGTTCCCTATATTACTGACAGTAACCCTCAGTATATGTTTAGGCTATAAAAGCTTTAGTGGAAATCAGAACAAAAAATTAAGTCCATTATCCAATAATTAATGGCATTCAATATGTAGACAAGATACATTTTTGTTTGGTGAATATGTTGAGCACCTTAATTTTGTGCAATGGAAATACACTCCGGGGTGAAGAAGTGGCCATAACATAAAATGATAACAACAGAAATAGCAGAAATTGTTTCGTTATTGTTGTTTTACCCTACAGTGTTTCCCTAAGAAGAAATGTTTTGAGATGATGTTTTGGTATCAGACAATTAAAAATAATATATTGGTGGAAATGCCAATATAATTTGGTGATTAGGTTTAATCAAATCCCTGAATGTATGAAGGACAACAAGGTGAATAGAAAAGTGTCATAGAATTAAAGATGTTCAATACGCATTCTGCGGTGGTGAGCTTAGTGGACGCTAGAAGGAAACCCGATAAGTTAGGTACGGCCAAGAAAGTGCTGGTAAAATGTACTGAAGGCACATTCTACAGTGCGTTCCCTCTTTTCAAAAGAGTACTCATTTCAAAAGTTAACAGTTTAGCTATTTAAGGACTATTTACTAAACACATTAATTCATAATTTGGCAAGTGTTTTTACAGCACTAACTATGTGCCAAGAACTGTCCTGAGGTTTTTATTTTACCAATATGATTTTATTTATTTCTCCTAACAGCCCATGAGTCCTATTTATCCCTCTTAATTTCTCCAGTCCTCGTGACAACCGGTACATGATTATTCTGTGTAGCAGTTGTGGAAACTGAGGCACCGCAAAGCTAAAAGACAGCCACGGTTAGGTAGCAACCAGCAGAAAGTCTGGCCCTAGAATTCATACCATTAACTCTTATACCATGTGCCTCTCGGTTATTAAGGAAATTATCTAGATTATGTAGCCCCGAAGAAGAAGTGTGGTGGGGATCCAATATTTGTTATGGTACAATAAAAGAAGAAAAATTTATAGCATCCTTTAAAATGTTCACACGAGAAAAAATAACGTATTGGGTCATTCACAAAATATGTCTGTCCTTAAAAATGTGGTCGCTTCCGAGTCAGACCCAGTTGGTCAGAAAAGAGGAAAAATTCTGCCCTGCCTCTCAGCCTCAGACATGCTAATATGTGGACATGTATTTTTTTTTTGGGGGGGGGGTGGGATTCATAGGAAGACTACATAGTACTTTATTTTTTTAGTTTGAAATTAAAACATGTGCATTTTACAAAGCTCGGTAGACCTAGGCCGCCGGGTGTGTAACTTGTATCCCTGCCGGTTGCAGAAGATGAAAGCATCCTGGGTCGGTGCAAGTGTCTGCAGCCGCGTCTCCCTTCTCCATCTCCCTGGTAACAACGCGGGCTGTAAACTGTAACAAACACTCGCCGGCGACATCCTGGCTGCCACCGCGTGCCATTTCCCATCGGCGCTGATATCTAAAGCAGAGGTGCCATTAGCGAGAATCGCTTTACAAACCGGGGGGACGGATCATCGTCTCCGTGTATTACACTTAGAAAGACGCGATCGCGGTGTTACCGGCGAGATGAGCCTTGCGAGGAGGCCGGTCACGCTTGACTTGAACCCTATTATTCTATGGAGATCCTCGCAGATGAAAAATACATATCTCTTTGTGCTGTGAAATCATCCCACAGTCGGGGTTTGCACAGTCTTTTTCCAGCTGAACCTGTCTACATAAAAAAAAAAAAATCATTATAATTTGCACCAAAGTCCCATCAGTTCTCCTGGGCCCAGCCTTCTCTTTGGAACTCCCAAATCTGTGCTTAATTTCCTCCCCCCGTAAAGCAGAGTCGGTTTTGTGAAAACGGGCATCTTGTTTTATTTACACAAACAGACATGTTTCCTTATAAAAATTTCCATAACGTTCAGAATGGGAAATGACTACTTTCTCACCCAATATTACTGTCAGAAATTATATTCCGAGGGCTAGGTTTCTAGGACGGGGATTTTCAATAATGCAGAGCACATGTGGGTACCATAAACAAAAATATATTTGAAGTACATGAATAACACATTCGTGTGGTTTTTTTTTTTCCTTATTGTTTTCTTTCCGTTTAAAGATGGAGCGAGGAAAATAAACCGTGTTTCTATCGGAGAGAATTAAATATCTCTTATTTGTAGAAACCAAGCAGTTTGATCACATTTAATCAAATTATTTCGGTGTGAGGGCTGGCGTGTTTTCTTTATGGGAGCAGCGAGCTGTGGTAGAAATGAGCCATCATCATAAAGACCCTGTATGGACATACTCCGTGAAGTTATTATATTGTCTTCTACTTGTCAACCAGGGAAGACAGACAGACATCTGTAAAGTACTCGTGGCCTACGAATTCCAGACTTTCCTTAGCTCTTCACCTCTCCTGCTTTCTTCTCCTCCCTGCCTAGTGATGGGGGACAGGCCAGATTGTCAACATGAACGCGAAGCAAAAAATGTGTTCTTAAATATACCCTTTAAAGACATTCCAGTGGTAAGTGTAATCACATTGTGGTAAAAAAAAATAAAATTCCCTTTCTCAACAGTTTCTAATTTATTTAATAGCAATTGGCATTCTCACTTTCGCTTTCCCTCCACCCCTCCACCTCACCCCTGGAGACCTGATTCTTTTTCAAACGGGTTTGCCACAGAAAGAGAGAGACAGCAATTTGGGATCCCGCTGAAAAAGACGGTGGGAAGTGCTCAGCTGTGAAATCTCTGAATGCTGTAATAGGTATCAGATGAGCAAGTGACATCACTGTGGCCCAGTCGCTGCTCTGGCAAAAAAAAAAAAAAAAAAATCTGTTCTCAATTTTTGAGTTGCCTAGAAGCAAAAAAATAATATTGAAGCGAAATGGGTTGTAAAACCAGCGTGTGCTCATTGCTATCATGTAAGTCAGTTATTTTATCACTTTAAATATCCAAAAACACTCCTGTACATTAAGGAGACACTAGACTTGAGAGCAGAGAACGGGACATAAAAATCAATGGGGAAGAGTCGATGTCCTCATGATTCATGTGCTTGGAAGGGTCAAGGCCATCAATAGCTCCTCAAATAGCCATTTATATATAATGTGCCTGGAATATGGCAAGGCAGGGAGCATGAAATGCTTTCTTTTTTCTTCAATAATATCTTTAATTAGTCATAAGAACCCTTTCTTTCTTGGTTTAAAAATGCTAATAATTTTTTTTTTGGACATTGTCATAGTTTCCCTCCATTGTTGCATTACTAAACATCTACTAGTCTTGTTGAATTCAATACTTACATCACCAGCCTGGCTGCTCATGCCTAATGCCAGCTCTATTTTGGTGCCTAAGAATGAGTGTTTTTTTTTTAAGGTTTTTTAAAAATATATTTTATTGATTTCTTACAGAGAGAAAGGGAGAGGGATGGAAAGTCAGAAACATCGATGAGAGAGAGACATCGATCTGCCGCCTCCTGCACGATCCCACTGGGGATGTGCCCGCAACCAAGTACATGCCTTGACCAGAATCGAACCCGGGATCCTTCAGTCCGCAGGCCAGTGCTCTATCCACTGAGCCAAACCGTTTTCTGCAGAATGAATGTTCTTAAGCCAACTCTTGGATAAGACTCCTATGACATGTCTCCCTACTGCCCCCCCCCCCAGCCTAGTACCTGTCTTTCAATATGACCACACACAGACTTTTGCTATTGTGAGGTGCTCACCAGGTACTCAGCCTTGTGGATGAGTTCGCAGCCAGAGAGTGAATTGAATGCTGAACTATCTGCTATAGTGTCCATTGGATCTCAAAGGAGATTCAACTATCTTTATTGCTGCTGTTTCCTCTTCGCATGCAAGTGTCTCTTTCTAGACTCTTTATCCTAGATCAGGTAGGTGCAGAAAGAATAAACAAGGTTAATTCTTTAAATGGAAACCCAAGCTAGGGAGGACATAGCAACTCTTCTCTTCTTGCAGAAACCCACCATATATAGCGGTGATTTTCTTGGTGCCACCTCACTGGATTGGCAGTAGTTAGCGTCTTCTTGCCTGTGGGGCTCAGAGGCAAAGCCAGAACACTCCTCAATTCAGTGCCTCTCAAAGCTGATAATTTTGCCCTGCTAACGTGGCTTAGTAGTTGACCATCCACCCCTGAACCAGAAGGTCACAGTTCGATTCCTGGTCAGCGTGCATGCTCTGGTTTCTGGCTCAATCACCAGGAGGGTGTGCTGGGGACATCCGATCACCAATCAATGATTCTCTCATCATCATTGATGTTTCTATCTCTCTCTTACTACCTCTGAAATAAATAAAAGCATTTTTAAAAATCTGAAGATTCTCTCTATTCTTAACCTTATAAATTCTAGGAAGGCAGAGGCTGCAGTGAAGAGTAAGACACAGAACGCTGAGGGAGTGTCTGGCTCTCAAGTTAGGTGTCCCCCTTGTTAGCGGATGGGCTGCTTCGTGTTCACTTATTCTGCCCTTTAAGCTACAGTCTTTAATTCCAGGATATGTAGAAAGGCATTTTTTTAAGAATGATGTTATTCCAGCTTAGCATAACCTGCTATTATTACCTTAGAGGAGGAATAATTCTCAATAAATGCAACCAACTAAAAGTACTATTAGGCATTGTAAGCGAAATGCAAGTACTGTTTTAATTTTGAGTTGTTTTGTAAACAGAAGGTGAATAAATGCCAGATTCTCTCTCATTCTGATCAGCCATACTTAGTTCCTTCTTTTTCCTATAAACACTCCAAGTGAAAGAGAAGAATCATTCATTCCATGATGCTTGGAGTATTCTCCTTCCATCTTGAGTAACTAGGACAATTCAAACATAAACAAAGTCTGTTTTATCATGTGACCCCAAAGTTCTAGAAACACGATGGGTGTTTATCAAGTCTCCTGCTGTAGAAATAATCAAGAAGACGGAAGAATCCGGGCTCATCAATTCATCTACGTGAATATGATCAGGATGACAAGAGTAAAAAAGTAACATATAAGAACGAAAATAGAGATACCTTTCCCTCCAAGAGCTGAAGGCTTGGTGGAAGTTATTATGCTTGTTATGTACGGAATCGTATTTCATTGGAGATAAGCACTATTCATTTTCATATTTCATGGGTTTGCAATTTGACAAATTGATGTGCACAGCGGCTTATTCCGGGGCTCAGGATCTCAGCGGTGAAGGAAGCCAAGTACAAGTCTCGAGCTTTTTGGGGAATTTGAGGCTGGGCTACAAGGGCTCTGCTCAGAGTGCGGTATCCTGGCATCCTGCTGCGTCCGTCCCTGCTAAACATCAGCATCCTTTATCCTAGCGAGCCCTGGCACCTTCCAGAACCTCACATTGCCTGGAAATAACTGAGGATGGCTTACGGTGGCCGTTCACACCAAATGCAAACTCGATGTGGTCGATGAGCTGTGTGAAATAGCCATGTCATGTCCTAGCCACTGAGATGATCTGTACGCATGGTTAGTGGACTGTGTCACGCCAGACCTCAGGTATGTATCATGCTACTTCCAGTCAAGTCACAAGGGTTCAGAGCTCTCCCAGTGTGGCATGAAGTTACCGTGACAGTGGAAGCCACATGTCAACTACATACTCAGCCCGTTACCAACCATCCTCAGGAATCCGTTACCTACGGAGGCAGATTCTTCTGAGACAGCATCTCGGGCTGCGCTTTCCCTGTCTGTGTGTAAGAAGTGATCCTGAAATAAACCATGTCTCCAAACACAGGAGGAGGCTCTGACAGGACACGTAGTTATCTTCTGCCAGGATTAGCTGGAGGACTTTTACAACTTGGCTCCTGTGAAAGAGCGGTCGGATGCATAGCACGTGAGAGAGCTGGGATGCTTTCTGAGCAAGGAGAAGGTTTGCCTTTAAAGGCATGGAACTGTGTTTGTATACACAAGTGTGTATGTGTGGACCACTGATGCATAGGTTGATCAATGTCATGGTCGTGCCTTTGTTTTTCATGCTGGAATAGAATTAGGACATGTGAGGAGCATTACTTTCAATTTTTTTTTTTTACAACATAAGCAGCATAATGATATCTGGTAAGGATAAATTGGAATACTATTTTTTCTGTATCTTGTGTTGTTATTTTTTTAAATACATTTTTGTTGCTTTCAGAGAGGAAGGGAGAGGGAGGGAGAGATAGAGACAACAATGATGAGAAAGAATCATTGATTAGCTGCCTCCTGCATGCCCCCTACTGGGAATAGAGTCTGCAACCCAGGCACGTGTCCTTGACCAGAATTGAACCCAGGACCCTTCAGTCTGTAGGCTGATGCTCTATAAACCAAGCCAAACCAGCGAGGGCTGTATCTGGTGTTTTTAAATACCCCATCTTCCACCTGGATCTCGGTAAAAATAAACAGGTCTTTCATTGTCGCAGTTACATCAGATGACAGTACGACAGGCAACCCTCTGCCACCTGACAAAGAGAACGGTATCAATTTCTTGCTATTAGTTCCAGTTCCCCTGCTAACTTCTCCCGGGAAAAACTCGCTCCGCACCGATGCAGCCAGTCCAGAGCCGAACAAATTGTCTCTCTTGCTGGTGTTGATCCCCTCAACAAGCTCTGGAACTTGTCAAGGACGGGGAGGGTCAGGAATAGCGTTCCCGTTTTAAGCTACATGACAAAATAGCATCAAGTGTCCCATTTCAGCAAGTCGGCATGGAGTTTATTCCTGTCATTGGTGCAATCAAATCAAATCTGTTCACCAGAAGTCAAATGCATTAGACCGTTCTCCTCTAGATCTCAGGAATTAGAGAGCCATCTACTGGTCTTATCTGTCTAAGTGGTTTTCCTGAACAGACAGGGCACTAGCATGTAGAATGGCATTACAGGCCAAAACTTCGAGCCAAACAACATATATGGCCTTGCCTTTCCTGTTGTGTTGGAAGAAAGGAAGTATGTATTTTCTTCTTTTAAAAACTAAAGAATGAAGTTGCACTTCTCATGGGTGAAGTAGATAAAATGGAAACTATCATGTAAGTAAAATGAAATGACAATTTATATGAATGAACCGGTTAATCAGCAAGTAGTTGTTAAAAATATGCTCATGTTTAGCTTCTTTTTTTTCCTGGAATCATTATGAGACATGATATAACTCTTGTCAGAGAAGTTATATTCTAATTTAAATAAAAGAAAACTAAAATAAGACACTGAAAGGACGACAGAACACTTTGGCATGCAAATAAACGCACAGGATTTAAAGTTACAATATCTGAGTCTAAATGTGGCAACTCTATTTATTAGCCTGACAATTTGAGATAGCTCATGTCACCACAGTTTTTCTGTCTGAAAACTGAGGAATGTAAATAATATCTGCCTCACTGATGCATCATAATATCATGCTCTAAATTATCAAAAAAGATATATATGCAGGGTATAAAATGATATCACAAAGTTTAATGAAATGAACGGAATGCTGAAATCTAAACACTGCAAAAGGAGCAGTTAAGGTTAGAGTATTTAGGGGGCGTACTACAGAGATGGCCTGAATAATAGATCACGTGTTCACAGGTGGAAGTGAGTGGCATGGGCCTGGTATAAGACACTTAAATAATCAAAACGAAGTTCACGTTCATCCGAAGAGGGAAAAATGCATGAACAAATGTAATTCCCTCGTGGCTGCTAGTGTAGTTCATATTGAAGTGCTTGGCGGATGGGAGAGATGGTAAGTTCAGCTCAAACTTAATCTCTAGCTTTGTGGATATTCGTTCTAAAAAAGTAGCAAAGGAGAGAATAACATATCACATTAAATAAAGTGAAAAAGAGGAAGATAATGCAGGTAAGGTTTCTTGGAATCATTAAACTAAAAAGAGAACTTTCATAAAATATGAGTGAACACTTGAGTCAAATTAACTTGGAGGACCCCGGCCGGTGTGGCTCAATAGACTGAGCACTGAGAGACTGCGGGTTCAATTCCAGGTCAGGGTTCATGCCTGGGTTTTGGGCTCCATCCCCGGTACAGGGCATGCAGGAGACAGCCCATCCATGTTTCTTTCTCTCCTTCTTGCTTCCTCTCTCTCTAAAAATCAATAAAACAAAGTCCTCAAAATAAAGAGGACTAACTCAGTGTATCCTCCTTCAAAAAAAAAAAAAAATTTAACTTGGAGAGCAGGGAAAAAAAGATAATACTAATAACTAAAATTTGCAGGGTTTCTAGAGGGTGTACATACATGTTAGAACTCTAAGGTGAGCTTATTCATCACAGACACCTGCCAGTCTTGTGTGGCTGCTGAGTCATGAAATGACTCCTAGGCAAACAGTACCATCTTTGTTCACTGCACACTGTACCTCAGAAATGTGCAGCCCCCAAGGCAAAAGGTCTCAGAGTCCCAGGAAGAGTTTTTTGCAAACAGAATTCTAAAGCCAACTGCACTTCAAGTAGTAAACAAAAATATAAATGTTTGGGGGTGTTTTTTTCTGTGAATGTCTTCATCTGAAAAAAGTCACATTTTTTCAGAATGTAATAATTAAAAAAATATTTACATCATCATCTTTTTAAGGATAGCATAGTCATAGTGAGTAATACAGCTAGTGTTCATTTTTAGACAATGAAGGGAAATTAATACTGGGCACACTTGTGTATTTTCCAAATCCTACCACATTTTTAGTGCCAATTAAAACAGGTATTTTCCTCTTCAATATTTCTATTTTAAAAACTGCATTAAATATGATTTATATTAACATCAATAGAATGAATGAAAATTACTTACAATGCTAAATTCTTAAGTTCTATTTTGTTGATAGAACATTTAACCACCTACTGTTTCTATGTTTGTAATTCTTAATTTAAATATAAATTCCATTTTCACTCACACATACCATCTTTCAAGGCCCAATTTACAGGATAACTTCTTCCCGCAGCAGTGAATTCCCTGCACTGTAAAAGTCTGAAGGTGAAATTCACAAGTTCTTAAAGCACACCCTGCTTATTTAAAGGATCATTGCCTCCTAAAATGAACTAAACTCATGAGCCCGTGTCTCTTATTTTGCTTCCATTCCTTTCTCAATTGCATTGCAAAATATCTCTTTTGTACATGAACCTTTATTTTATCTCTCAAATGAAAATCCCTTCTTCCCTTTGAAGCCCCAGAGGTTTTAATCATTTAAACTTAATGGATTCCTCACTTACGGTATTTCTTTGGCCCTTGCATTTTAATTATTGTTCTCATTATTAATGGCTCTTAGCATAAGGTGTTGCTCAAAATAGGTGTCACCCTCTGGGAGGAGTCAATAGATTGAAGGGTTACCCTCTCTCCGATACAAACCACAAATGCACACTCATACATCTCTTAGTACATATCAGTAATGGGGAAGCGACAAGAACTAGAACAGGGTACATCACCCACCAAAGTCTTCCTACATGGATTAGGCCATTTGTGCTAGAGGTGGAGTTACTGTTCCAGATTAAAGCCTTAAGGCAGCGATTGCCAAAGCTAGCTAGACATCAAATTTGCCAAGGAGATCCCAGGTTTGATTCCGGTCAAGGGCATGTATCTTGGTTGCAGGCACATCCCCAGTGGGGGGCATGCAGGAGGCGGCTGATCAATGTCTCTCTCATTGATGTTTTTGACTATCTATCCCTCTCCCTTCCTCTCTGTAAAAAATCAATAAAATATATTTTTTTAAAAAAAGAGCTTACCTCAATCATATTTTAGAAGTTCTGGATTTTACTTCCCCAGGATTTAGCAATATACATTATTTGCTTTTTTATTAAATTTATTGAGGTGCTATCTGTTCACAAAACCACACAGGTTTTAAGTGTACAGCTCAACAAAACCTCATCTGCACACGGTGTTGTGTATCTGTTGCCACAAGCAAAGTTACTTTCTGTTCCCATCCTCCTCCCTTTGGCCACCTCCACCTACCTCCCACCCCCTTTTCCCTCTGGCTATGACCACACTGTTGTCTGTGTAGGTGTGTTAAGCATACATGGCTTTGGTTAATCCTTTCATCTTCTTTCATCCAGTCCTCCAATGCCCACCCCCTCTGACAACTGTCAATCTGTTCCATGTATCCAGCCTGTTTCTATTTTATTTATCAGTTTATTTTGTTCATTATATTCCACATGTAAGTGAGATCTTATGGGAACTGTCTTTCTCTAATTATTTTATTTCACTTAGCATAACTATCTCCACATCCATCTAGGCTATCCCAAAAGGTAAGATTTCCTTTTTTTAATGGCCAAGTAGTATTTCATGGTGTAAATGTACCACAGCTTTTTTTATCAACTCATTTACTGATGGTCAGTTGGGCCGTTTCCAAATCTTGGCTATTATCAAATTATGTTTTTTTTTCATATATATATATATATATATATATATATATATATATATATACATATATATATATATATATTCATATATATAAATCCTTAGATATTTTTATGTGAAAATCTTGGAATTGGGCTTCTGTAATCAGTAGCTACTTCAAAAACACTTATCAAATAAGCTAAATCTTGAGATACAGATTTAAATTATTTTGAGGTATTTATGCTCTACTCTCTAACCTAGCCAACCAGAATTTTTTATAAGAGTTTAGACTCAAGTCCCATTTCATTTTTTACTTGCTTTCCTTTGCCTTGTATGTTTGTATATTTCTATCTCAACAACCATTGAGGGAAGGATAAGTTTTTTCAAGCAGAATTCTGGATATTATGTTCAAGACATTCTGGCATTATCTAAGTGTCACTCCAGTATCCCCATACTTCTAATGTTTATAACTTTATATGGGTTTGATAGGGTGAATTGAATTAAAATTCAGTTTAGAATTTGAGGAATAGCCATCAGATCATTGAGGTCCACTTTTTAATAGGGATAAATTGATTATGAGCCCCTAAATCAAGCCACATTTAATAGTCTTGGAAGTCTTTGGAATGGTGTTGCTAAGTGCAGATTTTCAGTTCAAACCATTGGAATTCAAAAGTCATCTTCTATTTTCTTGGTTTCATCGTTGGAGGCCGTGTATCTTCCCAAGATTCAGTTTTATCATCTGTCAAACAGTGATATACTATATAAATTGTATATAGTCTACATACAATGTCATGAGGTTGATCTGATATAATCCATGTAATATGTTTAGCACAGTGTCTGGAAAATAAGTACTAACTACCTGCTAGTTAACACTATATTATTATTATCATCCTACTATAAATTTAGTAATAGGTATCTTTAGCAATTCTAGAAATTAAGCTGAATTTCTTCATTTTACTCAGCGTTCTCCAGTACCCTTCTCAAGCTAATCCTCAGTATTGTAAAGTCTGAGGTGAAATCTACCACAAGTGGATGCATTTAGTAATTGTATCATTTTTCCCACAATACAATGGACTCTGGAGCATGTGTCCCTCACGAGTCCCTCTTTTACTTCTAATTCTTTCTCTCTTATTTTTTTCCACTGAAATATGTTTCTTGCACATGAATTCCAGACACAAAATAAACTATAACAGGTTGGAGTTTTAATTGTAGCATGAGATACGTGCCTTGGGATCACGGGAAAGTTATTTCATCTCTCTTCTTCTCACCCAATCTTTAAAACAGAGAAAGAAATCTGTCCGGAGCTTCGGTATCCCTATCAGGAAAAAGATCAGTGCAGAATCAGGCAATTACACATACTGAAGACAATTCTGCTTTGAGATAACCTGATGAAAAGCTAAACCTTCAGAGAAAAGGGATTAAATACCCTGGGTAATGACACTGCTTTGTACCTCCAGCCCCTGACTGGTTTCAATCTCTGACTCCTTCATTGTGCTAAATGGACATTGGAATAAACGGACATCTTCCCTGTGAGGGTCGCATTCTGGACCTGGGACAGCACCTGGTATTCAGTGGCTATGGTCGCTGCACCATGCTGTGTTATCTGTACATATTCATGCCTTTGAAGACGACCTCAATCGGAGCTGCTTAATGCTCTTGGATTTGGCCAATATTCCATGGGAGGTGGTAAATACAGCTTAGTGGGGTCACCTGACAGGTCCCTGCAGTTAAGAGTTTTATGTGTCATACCTCCCAGAACAAAGGGACAAATAAAGTACCACTTACACCCACATTATATAATATGTCCACGCATCTCATTTCCTCCAGAGGCTGAAGCTGTTGAACCAGCTGGCCCGCCGGAGAGATCCTTGTGTTTTCCTAAATGGAGTGTTCATTCAGAGAATTTCCTTCCACAGGTGTGGCTGAAGGAGATGTCTTTTTGCCGTCTAATCACAGCAGTGCTTTGAACAGATATTTAGGCATTTGTCACTGTCACAAGATTTTAACTGTGCATGAATCTTTTAGACTCCAATAGAAAAGATTTCTTTAAGCATGAAGCAAACCTCTCTGGATTGACGAGGAAACATTTTTAGAGATGCAATAATTTATGCAAATAAATGTTCACTACTTACCCAGAAGAACTGTCAGGATTAAAAAAATAATAATAATAAAACAGGAGTTTTGTAAGTTGATATTTTATTAACTGATGGCTTTTGGATGTGTCTGATGTGTCTGAGGGAGACTTGGTTGAAAATATAATATTCCAGACAGGATTGCAGAGTAGAGAATCCGTGGAGTGATCCCCAGAGCCTGCTATCTGCCTCTGGATCAGTGGTTCTCAAACTGTGGGTCGCGACCCCTTTGGGGGTCAAATGACCCTTTCAGTGGGGTCGCCTAAGACCATCGGAAAATGCAGATATTTACATCACGATGCATCACAGTAGCAACATTTCATGGTTGGAACTGTATGCAAGGGTCTCGGCCTTAGGAAGGTTGAGAACCACTCCTCTGGATGACTTAGGCAGGCTGATTGTCTTATCGTAATACTAGAGGCCCGGTGCATGAATTTGTGCATGGATGGGATCCCTGGGGGTGGCCTGTGGGTATCAGGCCCCAGTTCATGCCCCCAGCCTCACAACCCCACAATCCCACCTGGCACCCTGCTGTGGTCTGGTGCTGCCTGCTCACCTGCTCCACCATCCCACCGCAGTCCCACTCTCATCAGGGCCCATCAGGGCCAGCAACACCTCCACTGTTGCTCAATGCCAGTGCCATTTCACCGATGCCTGCCATGTTCTGCGCTGCCCCCTGATGGTCAGGGCATATCATAGCAAGCGGCCAAACTCCCAGTCAAACAATTTGCATATTAGGCTTTTATTATATAGGACTAGTGGCCTGGGTATATGAAATTCATGCATAGTGGGTGGGTGATGTTCCTCATCCCGGCCTGCACCCTCTCCAATCTGAGACCCCTTGAAAGATGTCCTACTGATGGTTTACAGGGATCAGGCCTAAACCAGCAGTCAGACATCCCTTTCATAATCCAGGACTGCTGGATCCAGCTACTCACCTGCTTGTCTGCCTGCCTGCCTCCCTGATTGCCCCTAACCACTCTGCCTGCCGGTCTGTTTGCCCCAAATGCGGCCCTGCCAGCCAGATCACCTTTAATTGCCCCCATTGCTGGCCTGCTCACCTCTACCTTCCCTCCCTACTGGCCTTCTCACCCCAAACTGCTTGCCTGCTGACCTGCTCACTTCAAACAGCCTCCACTGCTGTCTGCTTACCCCCAGTAACCCCTCTGATGGTATGCTTACCCCCAGTGGCTCCTGCCATCCCATGGGGCCTGATCATCCTCCAGGACCCAAGGTCCCAGCCCCTCCTTTTTTTCTTTTTCTTTTTCTTTCTTTCTTTTTTTTTTTTTTTTTTTTGGTCAGTGCCTCTTTGAGTGGAGGCCAGGGCTGGCTGGAAGAAGTATCTAGAATGTATTTATCTTCTATAATTGAAACTTTGAAGCCTTGAGCAAAGGCCAGGGCTGGCCAGGGCTGGCCCTCCATTATCAGGGCAACCCTAGCCTCCTGTTTTCTCTAGCTCTTTGGCCGGCCACCATCTTGGTTGGGTTAATTTGCATACTTGATCCTGATTGGCTTGTGGGAGTGGCTTTCGGATGTAGCAGAGTGATGGTTAATTTGCATATTTCTCTTTTCTTAGTGTAAATGAGAATATAGAAGAAAGATTATCTGAAAAAATAATAATATTGATATTGATGATGATTCTAATAACTCATTTCATAATTGAAAATTATATACAAGTGGTGTTCTATCACTCCATTTTTTGTTATTTAAAAACAACAAATAAACAAACATGATTCTTTGTTCTAATGACAAGCACATTAAGGACCTCAGAAATATGGTCCATACTAAGGGGCTTTAATAACCTAACATCAAAGCATCTAAAAATGAAGGAACTCAATGGTGTATCTCTCTTACCTATCACCAGTTAAATCCAACATTTTCAACATGGCATATAAAACCCTAGGCATTATCTGCCTTTTGACCTCTTCATTCAGTGTATTCTCAACGATTCTAATTTCTATGATCCAGTGTTCAGGTCTTTGTTTTGTTGACAGTATTCCTTGTGTGCGCAGTGTGTCTTTGCCCAGTCTGTCCCCTGTGTCTGGTGGATTCTCCATTTCCCTCTTGAATACCTGCCCAGCTCCCCTTTGTCCTTTCTTTAAATATCAGAGCAGGTATTAGCTTCATGTGAGAAACTTTACTGCAGGGATGGGAGGAAGGTGAGGAAACTGAGACTTCCCACTAAGCAAGGGAAGTCTTGAGATCAGTTGGACTCTATCTTCTTTGTTTCCTTTTGACAACTTTTACTATTATTTTTCTCCTTTTTATTGAGATATAATTTACATATAACACTGTGTACATTTCAAGTATATAACATGGTGATTGGATACATTTGTATATCATAGTAGAGGTCCTATGCACAAAATTCACACGTGGGAGCAGGTCCCCTCTGCCCGGCCTGTACCCTCTCCATTCCAGGACACCTCAGGGGATGTTCCCAGGGATCAGGCCTAAACCGGCAGTCGCACATTCCTCTCACAATCTGGGACTGCTGCTTCTAAATGCTCACCTGCCTGCCTACTGATCACCCCTAACTGATCTTCCTGCCAACCTGATCACCCCTTATTGCCTGCTAGCCTGCTCGTCCCTAACTGTCCCCTCTATCAACCTGGTCACCCCTAACTGCCCTTCCCTGCAGCCTGGCCACCCTTTATTGCCACCCCCTCTA
>PVJN01020053.1:0-36493 GCA_004026805.1 Lasiurus borealis
GTTGCAATTTGTTAGGTTAAGCTGCCAGAGGGCAGGCTGTTCATATGCAAAAGCTGCTGCAGCTAGGTGGGTTTATAAATTGGGTGGGGCAGGGTCTCAGGGAGTCACTAGGCTAGGGTGTGGCAAACAGCAATAGCTGTCAGTCAGCCCTCTCTGTAGTTGAGTTCTGTTCAGTGTTCTGCATCTCGTGCCCCAGCGCAGTAAACAATGATTCCTGTGTGCAACTCTGCGAGAAAGCCATCCTCCCTTTCCAACCCAATGGCAGACAGTCCAGTTTCTCTCTATGAGTCTGAGTCCCCAAAATCTCGCTGGAACCTGAAGTTGAGAGTTGGGAACTTGTAATTCCCTCCCAATTAAAAAAACAAAACAAAACAGCGCACGCCAGCCTGATTCATGCGCGTCTCCATACTTCTGCCTTACTGAGCCTCTGCACATCCTACCAGGTCTCAATACACTTTTTTCTTTCCTTCTAGTTGCAGAACTTCCACTCCGCTAGCTTTCCCATGGTTCTGGGGATAGTCATTTTGTCTTTTAGTTGTAGTTTTGGTGTGGTTGCGAGAAGCAGCACGTATAGGTGTATACCTTATGCCGCCATCTTGGTTCTCCCCCAAACCACTGTTTTAATAATATGTATGCCATTATAGATGGTACTAGAAGCACGGTGCACAAAATTCATGCATTGGGGGGGAGAGGGAGAGGGTGTGTCCCTCAGTGCAGCCTGTACCCTCTCCAATATGGGACTCCTCAAGGGATTTTTAACTGCCCGTTTAGGCCCGATCCTACTAGGCCATCCCCTTCACAATCCAGTTGGCCATCCCTCTCAAAATCCAGGACTGCTGGCTCCCGTCCACTTGCCTGCCTGATTTCCCCTAACCACTTCTGCCTGCCAGCCTGATCACCTCGTAACCACTCCCCTGCCAGTCTGATTGATGCCTAACTGCTCCCATGCCAGCCCAATTGTCCCTAACTGACCTCCCCTGCCAACCTGGTCACCCCTAACTGTCCTCTCCTGCAGGCATGATCACTCCCAACTTTCCTACCCTGCAGGCCAGGTTACCCCTAATTGTCCTCCTCTGCTGGCCTGGTCCCTACAACTGCCCTCCCCTGCATGCCTGGTCCCCCCCAACTGCCTTCCTCTGAACACCTGGTTCCCCCTTATTCCTTTCCCCTGCAGCCCTAGTTGCCCCCAACTGCACTCCTCTGCCGGCCCAGTCACCCCTAACTGCCCTCCTATGGCGCTTGATCGCCCCAACTGCCCTCCCCTGCAAGCCTGGTCCCTTCCAACTGCCTTTTCCTGCTAGTTTGATGGCCCACAACTGCCCTCCCCTGCGGGTCCTCTTATGTTGACCATCTTATGTCCACATGGGGGTGACCATCTTTGACCACATGTGTGTTGGAATGATGGTCAGTTTGCATATTACTCTTTTATTAGATAGGATTAGTACCTTAATTTCAGAAGGTGATATGATTATATTACCACTTCAAAAAAATTCCAGAAGGACATACATATTGGGAAAAATTCAGTGTAAAATTGTATCAGGCAAAAAGTGAAGCATCTTTATCTCCTAATATTGTACCACAGACTGGCCCAGGTAGTGGACTAGTCTTCAGTGGGTAGAACTGAGAGTTGATTCTGTTCTTTCACTGCAAGAACAGGTTGCAGGGAGGGCCATACTTTTATTCTCGTGTGCTTAAGTGACTGTTTTTTAGAATAATCTCAAAGATTATAGATGGTACTAGAAGCATGGTGCACAGTGCCTCAGGTTCAGTGGTTTAAGTTTTGCTGTGAAATATTGGGGTGATTGGATGTAATAGTTTTCAGTTCTTCTTAACCTTCACAAATGCAGGTGAGAAAGTGAAAAGGCAGCTGCAGAACGGGAGAAATATTTGCAGATTATGTTTCTAAGGGACTTTCATCCAGAATATAGAGACCTCTTAACAAATCAAAAGCAAAAACAAAAATTTCTCAATGCATAGACATTTTTCCAAAGTTATACAAATGACCAATAAGCACATGAAAAGATACTCATCAACATTAGTCATCAAGGAAATATCAAGAGCAAAAGCACTCTGAGACATCAGAGTTTGTACTTCCTAGAGTGCTTGCATTAAAAAGATACCAACAAGGATAAATGTTAGTGAGGTGTGGAGGATTTGGAGCCCTCACAATTGCAATGGAATTATAAAATGGTACAGTCACTTTGAAAAAGAATTGGGAATTTCTCAAATGTTAAACATAGAGTTACCATGTGACACAGCAATTCACTTCTAAGAATATATACCCAAGAGAAATGAAGACAAATGTTCACACAAAAACGTGTACTCAAATGTTCATAGCATCATTACTTACAGTGGCCAAAGGTAGAGCCACCCCAAATGCCCACCAATTGAGGAGTAAACAAAATGTGAAACATCCATGCAATGGAATATTATCCACCACAAAATGGAATAAGGTATCAACAGCATGGATGAACCTTCATAACTAAGCCAGCCACAAAAGGCTGCATATTTATGGTGCCATTTATATGAAATGCCACATCAGGCAAAGCCATAGAAACATAAATAGAACAGTGATTGCCTAGGTCTAAGGAGAGGAGAGAATGGGCCATTGCTACTGATGGATGTGGGGTTCCTTTTGTGATGGGAGGACAATGTTCTGAAATTAGGTGTGGGAATAGTTATACAGCATGGTGAATATACTAAAACCACTGAGTTGTATACTCTAAGAGGGAAACTGTTATGTATGTGAATTGTATCTCAATTAAGATGTTATAAAGAAAATAGGACATTGAATGTAAGTATTGTTTTATAATTCAGCTAATACCTGTAGTTGATTGTCCTTTCCTGCTACAGTGTGCTGTCTTCACATTCTATGTTCTTCTCTTGCTCAGGCTATAACTACCCCTGCCATGGCAGTCAGTCATATCATGTTGGAATCATATAAAAAATATATTCTAGTTTCTTTGATATTACTTGGAAAAGTACAACAGCTACCAAAATATACATCTCAAATTGTGGGTAGATTCATTAAGGTGAGTTTTTAAAATAAAACTGTTTTCGTAAGTCCTTAAGGAAATATAATGATACATTGTTGTATAATTTTATTTTATACTGATTTCATTTTCCCAATAGCTTCAAATTAGCTGACATTTGTTAACTGTCTGCAGGGAGCCTGGGAGTAGCGGTTCTGGTAGAACCTCTAACATCACTCCTTTTCATACACCTCTGATCACCAATTGGAGTAGAATGTTTCTCATGAACCTGTTTTCAGACTTACAGCTATAGATGTTTGAGCTCCAATAAGGGTTGATTTTTTTTTTCTTCCATTATAATTTACTGAAATGCTAGGAAAGCAATGCTGATTGTATTGAGCTCTCAGCTCAGGTGCTGGGAGATCATGTGAAGACTACGGTTCTACTCACGGAACTTGTATGATCCTTGAGAACCCAACTTTGGGACCACATTAAAAATAAATTATTTTTTAAAATATTTTGAAATACATGCTCATGATTTTTAAAAAATTTGAACAGCCCTGGCTGGTGTGTATTCAGTGGTTGAGCATCAACCCATGAACTAGAAGATCAGGGTTCAATTCCTGGTCAGGGCACATGCCCAAGTTGCACGTTCCATCCCCAGTTGGGGGTGTGCAGGAGACAACTAATCAGTGATTCTCTCTTCATGAATGTTTCTATCTCTCTTTTTCCCCTCTCTCTGGAATCAATAAAAACAAATTTTAAAAAATGGAACATTTTAAAAAATGGTAAGATTGCAATCTTTTTCTTTTTTCTTTTTTAACATAACCCTCACCCAAGGATATTTTTTTCCATTGATTGCTAGAGAGTGTGGAACAAAGGGAGGGAGAGAGAAGGAGAGATGAATATTGATGTGTGAGAGACACATTGATTCCCTCCCACACGCGCCCATACTGGGGCTGAGGAAGCTGCCACCAAAGTACATGCCCTTGACTAGGAATCAAACCCAAGACCCTGATCACTGAGAAAAACCAGCCAGGGCAGGTCACAGTCATTTTAATAACAATTTTACCCTGTTTGTCCTTGTACAAAAGTCAGATTTCAGGGTATCAGTTTGAAAGTCTTCCTGGTGAGAAGATGCTTATGTTGTTTTGATGAAGAGAGCTAGTGATCTCCATCTGAGAGCCTGTCGTGGTTCTCAAGCTCTAGGCTGCTTGGTCACAGGCTGGCAGTTGGGAGCAAGGTGGGTGTGAGAGATCCCATGGAAGAATGAGGCAGGACAGGATTAGGGTTGCCATTCACAGATCATTTTGGAGAACTTCCATGGTTCCTTTTGGTGGCCCTGTTTTAGAAGGAATGCTTTGATTTTTTTAAATTTTATTTTAAATATGTTTTTATAGATTTCAGAGAGGAAGAGGGAGGGAGAAAGAGATAGAAACATCAGTGGTGAAACAGAATCATTAATCAGCTGCCTCCTGCATACCCCTACTGGGGTTTGAGCCCACAACTCAGGCATGTGCCTGTCCGAGAATTGAACCGTGGTCTCCTGGTTCATGAGTTGATGCTCAACCACTGAGCCTCACTGGCTGGGCTGGAATGCTTTTCTAAAGGGGCATGATTCTACAAGCAGTAGTAGTTTACTTATGATGGTATCATAACTGGTTGAAAAGACCACAAATTTAAAAAGTAGAAATGTAGGTTTGAATCCAGTTTCTGCCTCTGCTCATAACCACATTCTCTTGGACCTCTGCTCCAGTTTATAAGGATATTGTGTTTGAGATAAAATACCTAAAGCAGTTCAGGCTCTTAGGTCCTCAACCACCATCAGTTGTCTGTTCTTGTCTTCCTTCTTACCAAAAGTAGTCGATTGTCCCATTGCACCTGGGGAGGTGTATATGTGTGCATGAAATGTGAGAGAGAGTGGAGGAGAATAATGAAAATTCCACCTTCTTTCTTTCCAATAGAAAAAGGAGCCACTGATAGGGGGAAAAGATGTGTGTGTCTTCACCAGATACAGTGCACTTGCACCTGCTGGGCAGTTATTTGTTCTGTATCACAAAGTTGTTGTTTTTTATAATAAATTACTCCATAGTGAAAATTTATCTTTGGTCTTCACTGAGCATTTGTTGGGTAGGTTATAATTTGTTAGGTAACGGAAAAGCATATTGGATATACTTGCTCAAAAAACAGTGCCACCGAAACTGGTTTGGCTCAGTGGATAGAGCGTTGGCCTGTGGACTGAAAGGTCCGAAGTTCGATTCCGGTCAAGGACATGTATCCTGGTTGCGGGCACATCCCCAGTAGGGGATGTGCAGGAGGCGGCTGATCGATGTCTCTCTCTCATCGATGTTTCTAACTCTCTATTCCTCTCCCTTCCTCTCTGTAAAAAAAAAAAATCACTAAAATATATTTTAAAAAAAACACACACAGTGCCATATTTTGTTTTGCTTCCTGAATAAATTTTACTTCTCTAACATTTTAATCTGATTTTTCCCCTTTAAACCTTTAGCCTCTCAGTAATGCATACCACGAGTTAGCACAAGTTTATTCAACCAATAACCCCTCAGAACTCCGAAACCTGGTGAATAAGCACAGTGAAACGTTTACTCGTGACAACAACATGGGACTGGTGAAACAGTGCTTGTCCTCTCTCTACAAGAAGAATATTCAGAGGCTAACCAAGGTGAGGATGTGGCCCTCGATGCCATTCCCCCCTCTCCTCTTTCCCTTCTCAGTGCTGATGATACTGTGAAGTAGGATTGCCCACCCAAAACTACCACAGCTGAGAACTTGGTCTTTTGGGGGCTAGCACAGGGTATTTGAGATGAGAAACTGGTGAAGAGGAAGATGAGCAGGTTCTATGACTGCTCTGGGAGGCAGAGGAAGCTAGCCTGAGAGGTAAACCATTCAGTGGGGTGCTACACATCACAACGCAGGTGGAAGTCCTCGTGAGCAGCCTGGGGCCACTCAGGCTGTGCTGATCTGTTTTAACACAGCAATGGGATGCTAATGACGATTTAGGCCAGAGGTGAGGAAGCTGTGTGGTTGAACTCTAGAAGATAAGTCAATTATATAATTCTTATTTGCAAAGTGATGGTTTTTGTATATAGAAAATTTTAAAAGAAAAATGAAATCCCATGTGAGCTAGGAAGGCATATACTATAAGGAATAGGAAACTAAGAGCTGCTTAAACAAAGAGTGTTGTTTTTTCCTTTTGAGACGTAGTCTGATCAGACTGGTTCAGAACTGATGAGAATGGTGCAATTGTCTCTGTGTGTGCCCTCTGCCTATGTCACAGCAGGGTGATGGGTAGAGAAGCAGCGGAATGAGAGAGAATAGGGGGTGTTTGTTGCTGAGAGGGCCAGGGCCCTGGGTGAGGGGGGGAACGGAGTAGGATTTGACAGTGAGGGCCCAGGGGAACTGGAGGAAAATGAAGATCAGGGCTGGTTGTAGAGGTAGCAGACCCCACACGGAAAAGAGGAGGAAATGAGGAGTGGTCACCAAACAAGGAAGAAAACGCCTACATACTAGAGAGTAGCTAGCGAAAATGAGAAAATCAACAGAGAATTTGTAGAAAGTTAATTTGTAAGAGGAAATAAAGAATGTGAATGCAACTAAAAAAAAAGATAAAAAGCAAATATAACTTGTTACCCAGAGAAAACCAACTTGACCCACAGACAAAAAAGATCGATGTTTCTAACTCTGTCTCTCTCCCTTCTTCTCTGTAAAAAATCAATAAAATATATTATTTTTTTTTAAAAAAAAAGACCAGGATCTAAGGGACTCAGAATAACAAGCAGCCTAGTTCTCCCCACAACATTTCCTCTTTGGTTCAGGTGCTGACAGAATCACTCAGAATAGATTCCTGTCTCACCATCAGGAGGGTACCCCATTTGTGCCTAGTACTTAAGGTTTAAGGAAAAGAATCAAAAATATTACCAAGGTTAAAAGAGAGTGTATTTTTTTTGTTTGTTAAAATATATTTTATTGATTTTTTACAGAAAGGAAGGGAGAGGGACAGAGAGCTAGAAACATCAATGAGAGATATCGATCAGCTGCCTCTTGCACGCCCCACACTGGAGATGTGCCCGCAACCAAGGTACATGCCCTTGACCGGAATCGAACCTGGGACCTTTCAGTCCGCAGGCCGACACTCTATCCACTGAGCCAAACCAGTTTCGGCAAGACTGTATTTTTTTTAAAATTCAATTGCAGGAAGTTAAGTAAAAGTTAAATGAGGAATTAGGTCTTAAGAAATCTAGTAAGTAGGTATTGCTGCAAAAACTATCAGTTATCTGTGTGAAGCAGTCAGCCACGGTCCAGCCCTGAGCAGTAAGCTGGTAGTTTATACTTTGGTTTGGATCAGATCAATCAAGAACATGAGTTTGACCAAATGAACAGGAAGAGCCTCAAGATGGTCTGTTAGGGCCGGGGCTGAAGCTCAGTCTTGTATGTGCTGATTCATGGTTGGTTGAGTCCACTGGACTGAAAAGCACTGCCTAGGGGACATAGAGGAGGGGACAATATGACTAAAGGATGTGTCTAGTCAGAAGGTTAAGTCAATGATGGTGGCTGTTAAATGTTTTGTCATTACCTCCTTATGCTAGAATAATAGAAGGAAGAACCATCGAAGGTTTTTCTAACCAGTATGTCTCTTATTCAAAAGTCAGAAAATAAAAGCTTTGTAAGAAGTCTCAACAGGTAAACTGTCAGTGACAGGAGCCATGTCCCATAGCAAGGCAACTGGGACAGGTTATTCTGTGGAGGTTGGATCTACTCCATGTTAACATTTTTTTTTTTAATATATTTTATTGATTTTTTACAGAGAAGAAGGGAGAGGGATAGAGAGCTAGAAACATCGATGAGAGAGAGACATCAATCAGCCACCTCCTGCATGCCCCCCTACTGGGGATGTGCCCACAACCAAGGTATGTGCCCTTGATCGGGAATTGAACCTGGGACCTTTCAGTCCGCAGGCTGACACTCTATCCACTGAGCCAAACCAGTTTTGTCCATGTTAGCATTTTGATGGGTATTTTTCTAGACTCTTCTCTGTCTTCTGTCTATATGCCTGTGTAGGAACTCCCAGTTAAGTCTGATTGGGGTCACATTCTTCATGCTGTTTTCTACTCTGCTTTATTTGTTCAATATGTCTTATCCATCTTTCTTCCTTGGCAACATAAGCTTCTGTCACAGTACCTGTGTCAGTAACAGTAGACTATTGTACAGTGGATCGTAATTCATTCAACCAGTCCTTGACATTCCGGTGGCATTTTGTAGTTATAAGAACATTGATAGCTCTATGTATTTAGAAATATTCACTTTTGAATTTTCCTTTAGTTAAGCTACTTATGTACTTAAAATTAACAATTTTATTTTCTTAGGTGCTATTCTCCAAACTAAAGTATATATAAATATTTTTGGTCCAAAATTTTTAAGATCAGACTTTTAACGTGTCCTCTAAAAATGCCATTATTATAAATATTGTGACTTTATTTATTTTAATGTGTTTTTATTGATTTCAGAGAGGAAGAGAGAGTGAAAAAGAGACAGAAACATCAAAGATGAGAATTGATCGGTTGCCTCCTGCACACCACACACTGGGGATCCAGCCCGCAGCCTGGGCATGTGCCCTGACCAGGAATCGAACTGTAACTTGGTTCATAGGTCGATGCTCAACCATTGAGCCAGGCCAGCTGGGCAGGAGCTCTTTTAATTTGTTCTTGAAAAAGAATGTTTCATCACGTCCCAAGCAGAGCCATGATAAACACTGGTTTCGAAGGATTCATATTTATTTAATCAGTAATAAGTTTACAATAGAAAGTTTGAAAGATATAAAATGTCCATCCAATTCATATACTCCAGCCCCCCCCCTTTTTTTTTACCCAGAGGCCACCCAGTGTTACCAGTTCCTGAGGCATCAGCTATCTGTGCCCACTCTCTCAAACACATTGTTTCCCTTTCTTTTACACACATTTTAGGGTGCACTGTTCTGCATCCTCTTTTATATTTAACTGTACATATCTTGGATTCTTTTTTGATTCATTATAAAGTTTCACTGCTTAGTTTTTATTACAGCTGCATTGTAATGCATTTATATAACTGTGCTGTGCTGTACTTAACCAGTTCTGTGCTGATGGACCTGTAGGTGGCTCCAGTCTTTTGCTGTTGCAAACAGTGCTGCAGTGATAACCTTGCACGCATGTCATTTCAGACAAAGAGGCTGCACTTTTAGAAGTCATTACTCTGGAAAAGTGGTGGCTAAAACCACTGGGCTCATCTGTCAAGTCATCTTCACAACAAAAAGTCATTTTGTATAGTAGTGGAAAGCAATTGTTCTATACACATTGAATAAAATTTATTTTCTTAGTAGTTCCTGCCCATGATTAATTCTGCTTCTGCCTTTCAGACCTTTTTAACACTATCATTACAAGATATGGCAAGTCGTGTGCAATTATCTGGACCACAGGAGGCAGAAAAATATGTACTACACATGGTAAGTGTGCTTTCATTGTTAAAACTTAGTGGATTTCTGTGTTTGTAGAAGTAACATGTGAAAAAGGAGAAGTGGGTTGAGGAACATCCAAAGTCAACTTCTGTGGGCATTTTGGTTTATTTCCTTTAAGATCTAAGGATTTCTTTAATCACAGTAACTATAATAATTTATAGAGTCCTAACCTCTTGGAGTACCCCTTTGTGGACTGTGTGCACAGTCTTGTTGTAGTTAGAGCTTGGTTTTGTTAGTATCACTGGGAGGAGTTGACTTCCAGGCCGATTGGCTGTGAAGATCACCTGATTCTACGCCAGGAGAACTTCTGTGCTGGAGACACCCTTATGAAGCAAGACTTGCAAAATTGCAAAAGCTTTTGTGCTCAGCTTGGATGGGGCAGTCTCAGGGCTGAGCAGACAGCCTTGGCTTCTCATCAGTCCTGCCCTATGAGGCCCCTGAGTCTCAGTGTCCCTTGGTAATCGCTGCAAGCACCTCTGAGAGAAAGCTACTCTTGAGTTTCGCTTGCTGTCAGACAGTCCAGTTTCTCCCCCAAATGACTGAGTTCCCAGATACTTGGCCAGAACTGGAGTTCAGTGCAGTCGGGAGCTTCCATCTTCCTCCCATGTTAGAAAGCCAGCCGTGCTCTCAGCTGCCCATGCATTCAGTCAGTCCTTTCTGAGTGCGCACAGTTCCCTTGATCTCAGTATGCTTTTTCTTTTCCTGACAGTCCAGATTCCCCCCAAATGGTTCTTGAGTTCCCAGAGTCTCGTCCAGGACTGGAGTTCAGTGCAGTCAGGAGCTTCTGTCTCCCTCCTGCTTGAGGAAGCCAGCCAGGCACTCCACCTCCCATCCTCTCCACAAATGCATCTCTGTAGCTCAGCTTTTTGCAGCTCCTCTGAGTCTCTGTAAGCCCCTCTCTTTCCTTTTAGTTGTAGAATTTCCACTCAGCCAGCTTTCCTTTGGCTCCGGATGGTGTCCATTTTTTCTTTTAGTTGTAGTTTTGATATTGTTGTGTGAGGCAGCAGTTTAGGTATTTACCTATGCCACCACCTTAGTTTCTTCTTGACAGTTTTACTTCTTTTTCACAATCTCTATACCCCTTTTTAATCTTATTTTATTAGCTAGAACTCCCAGGGCAGTATTGCAGAGGAGTGGTGTGATGCCTTGTTACTGATCTTTGTGGAAATCTTCAAGTCTCTCACCAGGTGAAACTAGCTCTAAGTCTTTTGTAGATATTTTTCATCAAGTTGAAGAAGTTCTCCTCTCTCCCTAGTTTACTGAGAGTTTTTATCATGAGTGGATATTGGATTTTATGAAATGCTTTTTTTGCATATGTTGATTTGACCATGATATTTTTTTTAGCCTACTGACATGATGAGTTAACATAAAGGTTTAACTGGCCTTGCATATCAGAAATAAATCCCACTTGGTTTTAGTGTATAATTCTTTTCCATATTGTTGAATTTGCTTATATGTTGAGTATTTTTGTATGTATGTTCATGAGAGATTGTGAACATTGTAATATTTTTCTTATAATATCTTGTCTGACTTTGGTATTAGGGTAATGCTGGCTTCATAGAATAGCCTGGGAAATGTTCCCTCTGCCCATGTCCTTTGAGAGAGATGGTAGGCATTGGCCTGACTCCTCCCTTCCTTGTCTGGTGGGACTCACCAGGGAACCATTGTGGGACTGAGCTTCAAAGTAAACATTTTATTGACATGTAACCCACATAGGGAAAAGTGCGACCAACACCCAGATCATGAACCAGAATGCTACCAGAACCCCAGAAACAACTCTCATGCCTGCTTCCAGTCCTGCTCTGGGCTAGAAAGGTTATTATTATCTTGATTTCTTGCATCCTATTTTAGTTGTGTTTGTTTTGAGCTTTGTCTATAATAATAACAGTATAATATGTTAATTAGAATGGATGTCCTTCCAGACAACCTTCCAGGTGAAGCTGGGGCTGCAAGGGAAGCCTGGGTTCTGGGTGCCTGCTGTTGGCCAGAGGGAAGCCCTGGTCCCAGATGCCAGAGGGAAGCCAGTGCCAGCAGCCAGGGGAAGGAATACTCTTGCATGAATTTCGTGCATTGGGCTTCTAGTACAAAATATAAAATGAAACATACAGTATATACTTTTTGGGATCTGGCTTTTGTGCTTAACGTGAGATTCATTCTTGATGTTATATGTAGTTTTACTAGTAGTTCATTCATTTTCAGGAATCCACTGTGTGAGTATATCCTCCCATTCTAATTAGATGAACATGGTTATTACAGAAAGTGCTGCTATGGTGAACCTAGGTTTGCATTTCAAATATTTGGATATGTCCCTTCCACTTTTTAAAGTGGCAGCTCTCTGATCACTTAGAGAATTAGGCATTCTGTTTGATGTGTGTTGGGCTGGTTGCTATATCACTAATAGTATCTATCCTTTCCAAAGCTAGAAAGAAGTAGGCCAGTATAGGGAGCTCAGTAGCAGATGGACTCATTGTTGTCACCCTGTGGAGCAATTTTGATAGGAATAACAATATCTGTTTGGGACTTTTATTGGCTTCTTGCTTTTTAACTTCATGCAAAGGATTTGGTTCTAAGGATCAATCAAATAAATACCCAGTCATTGATGCAATTAAAGAGCATAGATCTTGAAGCCACCTTGGAATCAGCATGGGCAGAAGAGTTTTCTTGAAGGACCAGAAATAATTTCTACTAGGTGAAACAAAAATGTGTTGGCATCTCAGTTTTAAAATGCAAGGGCAATGTAACATATATAATGAAGTTAATGTTTAAAGATGCAGAGGCAGCCTTGGCAGTGTAGCTAATGGTTTGAGTTCCACCCAGACACTGAAGGGCCCTGGGTTCAATTCCCAGTCAAGTGCACATACCTGGGATGCAGTTTCCATCCCCAGCTCGGGCATGTATGGGAGGCATCCAATCCCTCGCTCTCACATCAATGTTTCTCTCCTTCCCTTTCCTCCCTCCCTCTCTTCTACTCTCTCTAAAATCAATGACATGCCTTAGCCAGTTTGGATTAGTGAGTAGAGTGTCATCCTGCAAACAGAATGGTCCCAGGTTCGATTCCAGCCAAGGGCACTTGCCCAGGTTGCAGCTCGATCCCCAGTAGGGAGCTTGCAGGAGGCAGCCGATCAATTATTTTCTCTCATCATTGATGTTTGTATCTCTCTCTCCTTCTCCTTCCTCTCTGAAATCAATAAAAATATATTAAAAAATAAAAAGAACAATCAGTGGCGAAAATATTTTTGGGTGAAGATTAGCAAAAATAAATAAAGATGCAAGGACAGTTTGAAAACAATATGCTAAGGGAAACAAGACACATATTGTATGATTCCATTTGTAGAAAGGTCCAGAATAGGCAATTCCATAGCACAGAAAGTAGGTTAGGGGCTGAGAGGCTGGGAGAGCAGAGAGTAACTGCTCAATAGGTATAAAATATTTTGAAATTAGATAGACGTAATGGTTGCACAACACTGCATGTACTAAATACCACTAAATTATACACTTTAAAATGGTTAGTGATGGAGAAACGAAGATGGCGGCATAGGTAAACACCTAAACTGTTGCCTCGCACAACAGTTTCAAAACTATAACTAAATGGCAAAACAGACACCATCCAGAACCACAAGAAGGCTGACTGAGTGGAAATTCTACAACTAGAAGGAAAGAGGAAAGCACATTGAGACTCAGAGGAGCTGCAAAAGGGTGAGGTATGGAGACACATGCAGAGAGGACTGGCTGCTGAGTGCGTGGCTGGCTTTCTCAAGCGAGAGGGAGATGGAAGGTCCCAACTGTACTGAACTCAGTTTTGGGCAAGACCTTGGGGACCCAGACGCATTCGGGGGGAATCTGGACTGTCAGGAAAAGAAGAAAAGCACACTGAGACTCGGGAGCTGCGGTAGGCACAGGTCCGGAGGTGCGCGTGCGCAGAGAGGACTGACTGCTGAGTGTGCAGCTGGCTTTCTAACACAGGAGGGAGACAGAAGCTCCCAACTGTGTTGAATTCCAGTTCCAAGTGAGTTTCTAGAAACTCAGACTCATTCGGGGATCTGGACTGTCTGGCAGCGAGCGAAACTTGAGGGTTGCTTTCTCTCATAGGTGCTTGCAATGATTACCAAGGAACACTGAGACACAGGGGCTTCATAGGGCAGGGCTGACAGGAAGCCAAGGCTGTCTGCTCCCTTTGATCCCCATCCAAGCTGAGCACAGAGGCTTTTGCAATTTTGCAAGTCTTGTCTCATAAGGGTATTTCCAACACAGTTGTTCTCCCAGCATAGAAACAGGCGGTCCTCACAGCCAGTTGGCCTGGAAGTCAACTCCTCCCAGTGATACTAACAACAGTGAAGACCTAACTACAACAAGACTGTGCACACAGTCCACAAAGAGGTGCACCAAGTGTGTCCACCTTCGTTAACTGGGAGTGGCTGAGCCACTGGGCCATATAGGACACCTAACACACAAAGCTGCTCTACCAACTCAGGGAAGCAGCGAAAATGTGGAGACAAACAGATCACAAATGAAAGAAATGGAAGAAAGCAAAGAACTGGATATGGAGTTCAAAATCACGGTTATAAGGTTTTTTTCAAGAATTTCCTAGAAAAGGCCAATAAATTTAGCGAGACCCTCAAGGATATGAAAAAGGACCAACTAGAAATTAAACATACACTGATGGAAATAAAAAATATTATTCAGAGATCTAACGGCAGACTAGATGAATACAAGAATCAAGTCAAAGATTTGAAATACAAAGAAGCAAAAAACAGCCAGGAAAAAAAAATTCACTGAAACTGGTTTGGCTCAGTGGCTAGAGCGTTGCCCTGCGGACTGAATGGTCATGGGTTCGATTCCAGTCAAGGCCATGTACTTGGTTGCTGGCACGTCCCCATTGGGGAGGGCGTGCAGGAGGCGGTTGATCGATGTCTCTCTCTCATTGATTTTTCTGACTCTATCCTTCTCCCTTCCTCTCTGTAAAAAATCAGTTATATATATATATGTGTGTGTGTGTGTGTGTGTGTGTGTGTGTGTATAAAAGAATTCAATAATTGGAAGATAGTGTAAGGAGCCTCTGGGACAACCTCAAGTGTACCAACATCCAAATTATGGGGGTGCCAGAAGAAGAGAGAGCAAGATATTAAAAACCTATTTGAAGAAATAATGACCAAAAACTTCCTCTATCTGGAGAAGAAATAGACTTACAAGTCCAGAAAGCTCACAGAACCCCAAACAAAAGGAATCCAAAGGGGACCCCACCAAGACACATCATAATTAAAATGCCAAGAGTAAAAGACAGAATATTAAAAGCAGCAAGAGAAAAACAGTTACCTACAAGGGAGCACCTATATGATTGTCAGCTGATTTCTCAACAGAAACTATGCAGGCCAGACGGGAGTGGCAAGAAATATTCAGTGTGATGAATAGCAAGAACCTACAACCAAGAATACTCTATCCGGCAAAGCTATCATTCAGAATTGAAGGTCAGATAAAGAGCTTCACAGATAAGAAAAAGCTAAAAGGTGTTCATCAAACCAAACCAGTATTATATGAAATACTGAAAGGTATTCTTTAAGAAGAAGAAGAAGAAAAAGATAAAGATAAAATTGTGAACAACAAATACATATCTATCAATGAATCTAACAATCAAGTGAATAAAGAACCTGATGAACAGAATAAACTGGTGCATTGAAAGGCAGTGGACTGACAATTCTCAAGGAAAGGGGTGAGGGAGGTATGGAGAGAAACTGGACAAAAATCGTACACCTATGGATGAGAACAGTGAGGGAGAGGTAAGGGCAAAGGGTGGGATGGGAAACAGGTGGAGGGGAGCTATGGAGTGGGGGGAGAACAATTGTAATCTGAACCATAAAGATTTATTAAATTTTAAAAAATGGTTAATGACTTACATCACATGTAAAATAAAATACAAATGAAACAATGTAAGGGCATGGATTTTTATAAGTGTGTTAGTTTTGCACCCCTAGCATTTATAATGGTGCCTAGAACGTTCTCAGAATTCAATAAATATTTGTTGAAAAAACAGTTGTGCTTAATATACACATATACATTTAGGTATTTACTAGAGGCCTGGTACCAAAATTCATGCACTCAGGGATGGTAGGGGGTGTCCCTCAGCATGACCTGTGTTGTCTTGTAGTCAGGGAGCCCTTGGGGATGTCTGACTGATGGCTTAGGTCTGCTCCTCCTGGGGAGCGGGCCTGAGCAGTTAGTCAGACATCCTTAGCGCTGCCGTGGATGCAGGAGAGGCTCCCACCCCCACTGCTGTGCTTGCCAGCCATGAGCCTGACTGGCTGTGCGGTGGTCCCCCTGTGGAAGTTCATTGACCACCAGGGGGCAGCTCCTCTGTTGAGCATATGCCCCCTGGTGGTCAGTGTGCATCATAGCAACCAGTCATTCCTCTGTTGGGTCAATTTGCATATTAGCTTTTATTACATAGAATTATTAAATAGGATTGCTTTCTGGGCTTTGCCCTGGTTATATTGAATCACTATAAATTCCCATAGTGTCCAGGTCTAAACTTCTTCCCTGATTTTTTTTTTATAGATAGAAGATGGTGAAATTTTTGCAAGTATTAATCAAAAGGATGGTATGGTCAGTTTCCATGATAACCCTGAAAAATATAATAACCCAGCCATGCTTCATAACATCGATCAGGAGGTAAGCATGAGCATCCAGTTTTGATGTTGGATTGTGGTTTGAGATGTTGTGCTTGAAACACTGTCCCTGTGCTCCAGGATAAATTTCAGTAAAAATGCAGGTAGTTCCCAACGAGCTTCTAGGAACACTTTAGTTTCTTGAAAGGTAATTACAAAAGTCAGTTGCTTTGACTCTTCAGGATCATTGGTTATGAGTGAGTGGTGGGTTAGAGTGCCCATGTAGCTCACCAAAGCCTGTTTTGACTCTTCAGTCATCTGATTTTATCCACACCCAACTGGCACCTATGATGGAGTATCATTGCCATGGCTAAATATATTCAGAGTTCCAGGTCGGGTCAGAGAACATCTGTACAGGAGTTGGGTGGAGAGAGGAAGACCATCCCCCACACGCTGCTGGGCAGCAGCTGGCCACAGGGCAGCCACCCCTGCACCTCATGTCACACTGCTGATTGCTGCTGGTTCTGCAGACAAGGGAATCCAGGATTCCCTCCTCTAGCTAGTCACAGGCACCTGGGACCCGACTTCCCTCCCTCTGGCCGGCCCCGGGCATCTAGGATTGCGTGGGTGGTTTGTGCTTCTCACCTCAGATTAAGGCAATGAATTGAACAAAACCTTACCTCTCAAAACTTCTAGTTGTCAGGGTTTTCCCAATTTTGAATTGCTAATTCATTTGCTGGCAAATGTCACCTGACATGATTTAAGTCTTTATTTATTCTACGTTAGTGGGAATGTTTTTAGGATTCACTGCAAATGACAATGTGTTTGGTTAGGGGGTGCTTCTCTAGGTCCTACTCCTGGGACTGTATTAACTTTCTGAATTCAAAAATACTGACTCCAAAGCTCCAGCAGTTCCAAGTCAAGAATTGGGAACCTGTAGCCCATGTTATTTGAATAGTCTAGGTTCAAATTGACCTACACCTGCACACTAACCACCTTTAACCTGTCTACTCATAGATGCTGAAGTGCATAGAGCTGGATGAGCGGCTGAAGGCGATGGATCAGGAGATCACAGTGAACCCCCAGTTCGTGCAAAAGGTACTTGAGTAGGGTTCCCCTCATTAACTAGAAGTGGGCTGGATGGAGAAGGAGGGATTGTTCCCACATGAGGACTGTGAACTCAATTTCAGACTAAATGTTTAGCTGCTGGGAGTTCTCAAAAACCTTTATTAAAGTTCAAGAGAGACTGTTGAGAGCATTTTCACACTACAGACTGCTTAGAGGATGCAGAGGGTGGTCCCTGGACTGGACTCCTATTCATGCACACGAGGATAATATTGTGCACAAAGAAACAGGGGGCCTGTCCTCTGGAAGGCCCACAGGTGCTTGGTTGGAGCTGGTGGGAAACTTGACAAGGGCCAGCGTAAATGCACTACTTCCCTCTTCCTTACAGAGCATGGGGTCACAAGAAGATGATTCTGGAAACAAGCCATCCAGTTATTCTTGAAGCAAATAACCATCCTGATTTAAACAAGAGGAGCTATCACTGTGGCCAGTAGCAGTTATTAGAAGGGCAGCAGGGAGGACATTGAGAAATTACATTTTGTTTGACTTTTTCAGCCCTATATGCTTTCAGAAAACCATTCTCTCTGCAAAGGGGAAAAAAAAATCAGACTTTCAAGTCTGTTGTGGATTTATTTATCCTCAGATTAATGTTGTCATTGCATTAAATCTACCCTTTTGTTTTAAATTATTTGAACATTGATGTGTCTTTTGTATCACTTTTCATCTGAAAAGTTTTTGAAAACATTCATTTCAAACGGAAATCTATTTTAGAAACTTTTGAAAGATTTTGATCTAAAGTTGATAGATATCAATTGCTTTTTTTAAAAGCCATGAGAGGCCATACGACAGAAGCAAGTATTTTATAATTAAAATGAACATGCATTTCTGTAACAGTACGGCTTGTGAGATAGAGTGCTGTGGCGTGCTTCTAACATCTGGTGTGTGCTGCACATGCTCCTGTGAGTGGCTTTTCCTGCAGCAAGTGGTAGGCTTGTTCTCTTCCTCGGAGCATTTCCAGCCATGCTGGCAGTTGTGTCCTCATGGTTCAGGCCACTCCTCCGAAAGGCTTGAGGCCCTGACAGTTTGCTCTGGGTAGAGCCTTTGAAAAGGGGGATCAGATTAATCTAGAATTTGATCCTTAAAAAAAGTTTCTCTCACTAGCAACATCCACTTTTTTAAGTTTATCAACTTGTGTAGTCAGCCAACTTCTTTTCATTGTTTATAAAAAGAAACTCTGGAACTTCATGGGTCCCGTAAAAAATGCCCCTAATAGAGAGGCTGAGGGCGTCTTGTGGTCTGTTATGATCCGTGTGAGCCAGTGCTGCTGTGTTCCAGGAAAACATGACGAGAGTGGAGACTGGGCTTGACCTTATCTAACCTCATGTTCTCCAGATCACATGAGTCCTACTGACCCTTATATCACAGTGACTGTGTTCATACCTGGCAGTTTGCATATCTTTTTTTTTATCTTTTATTTTTTTAATTAAATCTTTATTATTCAGATTATTACATTTGTTTCTCTTTTTCCCCCTCCATAGTTCCCCTCCAGCCATCTCCCACCCCTCCCTCTACCCATACCTCCCCTCCATTGACCTCATCCATAGGTGTATGATTTTTGTCCAGACTCTACCTGCACCCCCCTCACCCCTTTTCCCCTGAGAATTATCAGTCCACTCCCTTTGTCTCCTGATTCTATTATATTCACCAGTTTATTGTGTTGATCAAATTTTTAAAAATATATTTGTATTAATTTTTTAGAGAGGAAGGGAGAAAGATAGAGTTAGAAACATCGATGAGAGAGAGAGAGACATCGATCAGCCACCTCCTGCATGCCCCACACTGGGGATGTGTCCGCAACCCAGGTACATGCTCTTGACCGAAATTGAACCTGGGATCTTTCAGTTTGCAGGTTGACGCTCTATCCACTGAGCCAAACCAGTTTCAGCAATATTGATCAAATTTTTAATTCACTTAATTTTTAGATTAGATTCACTTGATAGATATGTATTTGTTGTTCATAATTTTTTATCTTTTACCTTTTTCTTCTTCATCTTTTTAAAGAGTACCTTTCAGCATTTCATATAATACTGGTTTGGAGATGATGAACTAACTCCTTTAGCTTTTATCTGTGAAGCTCTTTATCTGACCTTCAATTCTGAATGATAGCTTTGCCGGATAGAGTATTCTTGGTTGTAGGTTCTTGCTATTCATCATGTTGAATATTTCTTGCCATTCCCATCTGCCCCACACGGTTTCTGTTGAGAAATCAGCTGACAGTCATGGGTGCTCCCTTGTAGGTAATTAACTGTTTTTCTCTTGCTGCTTTTAATATTCTCTCTTTGTCTTTCGCTCTTGGTATTTTAATTATGATGTGTCTTGGTGTAGTCCTCTTTGGATTCCTTTTATATGGGGTTCTGTGTGCTTCCTGGACTTGTAAGTCTATTTCTTTCACCAGATGTAGGAAGTTTTCAGTCATTATTTCTTCAAATAGGTTTTCAGTATCTTGCTGTCTCTCTTCTTCTGGCACCCCCACAATTCTGATGTTGGTACACTTGAAGCTGTCCCAGAGGCCCCTTACATTATCTTCACATTTTTTGGATTCTTTTTTCTTCTTGCTTTTCCAGTTGAGTGTTTTCTGCTTCTTTATATTTCAAATTTTTGACTTGATTTTTGCCTTCCTCTAGTCTGCTGTTAGGTCTCTGTATAATGTTTTTTATTTCAGTCAGTGTATGTTTAATTTCTAATTGGTCCTTTTTCATCTCTAGTTGGTCCTTTTCATCTCCTCTTGGGTCTCGCTAAATTTATCCATCTTTTCTAGGATATTCTTGAAAAACCTTATAAGCGTGGTTTTGAACTCTATATGCAGTCCTTTGTTTTCCTCCATTTCTTTTGTTTGTGATCTCTTCCTTTGTCTCCGCATTTTCACTATGTTGGGAGAACTTCTGTGTTGGATTCAGCCTTATGATACAAGACTTGCAAAACTGCAAAAGCCTCTCTGTTGAGCTTGGGATGGGTGGAGTCTCAGGGCTTAACAGACAGCCTTGCCTTCCAGTCGGCCCCGCCCTACTAGGCCCCTGGGTCTCACATGACTCTGGGTAGTCGCTGGAGCGGTCCCTGTGCGCGCACGTAGTGCCTCTAGACCGCTGCCTTTCCGGCTCCCCTGCGCTCTGGGACCCTATGAGTCTGGGTCCCCAGGGTCTCTCCTGAAACAGGGGTTTAGTAGAGAGAGAAATGGTGCAGTTGGGAGGCTCTGTCTCCCGCCCACTCGTGAAAGCCAGTGGCACAATCAGCAGTCGGTCTTCTGCGTGCAGGGCTGTTTGCACCACCAGACTTCTGCCCTTTCGCAACTCCCCTAAATTTCCATGCACTTCTCCCTTTTCACAGTCCAAACTCCCCCTGTATGAGTCTCGCCTGGACCTGGGGTTCAGTACCTTAAGATAAGGGGTTCAGTGCAGTTGGGAGTCTCCATCTCCCTCCCACCAGAGAGAGCCAGCAGGTACTCCGGCACCCGCTCTCTCCACGTGCGTGTCTCCATACCTCAGCTTTTTGCAGCTCCTCTGAGTCTCCATGAGCCCTCTCTTTCCTTCTAGTTGTGAAGTTTCCACTCAGCCAGCTTTCCTGTGGTTCTGGATGATGTCCGTTCTGTCTTTTAGTTGTAGTTTTGAAATTGTTGTGTAAGGCAGCAGTGTAGGTGTTTACCTATGCTGCCATCTTGAATTCCCAGTTTGCATATCTTATCCTCTTCCCCTTTTCAGCCATCTTCCCATCTGGCAGCCATCAGAATGTTCTCTGTTTCCATGACTGTTTCTGTTTTGTTTATTCATTTATTGGGGTTTCAGTAGTTAATAAAATTATATAGGCTTCGGGTATACATCTTTATGTACATCTGCAATTCCAGTTGGATCCTGGGAGGAGGTGAGTATAGCTTCTACCTCCTCCACCACCATCCTGGATTCTCTGACGTACTTCACTAGTGTAATACCCTTTGGGTCCATCCATGTTGCAGATGGCAAGGTGGTTTATATGGCTGAGTAGTAAGTATTCCATTCATCCAGTCATCCATCAGTGACACTTAGGCAGCTATCCTCCTATCTGATAAAAGAGTAATATGCAAATTGACTATCATTCCAACATAAGATGGCTGCCCCCATGTGAACACAAGATGGTCTGCAAGGGAGGACAGTTGGGAGGAATCAGATGTGCAAGGGAGGGCAGTTGGGGGTAACTGGGCCTGCAAGGGGAGAGTAGTTGGGAGGACCAGGCCTGCAGGGGAGGGCAGTTAGGGGCAATTAGGCTGGCAGAAGAACAGTGAGGCATCAGGTGGTTAGGGGTTGATCAGGCTGGCAGGCAATCAAGAAGGCAAGCAGTTGGGAGCCAACAGTTTTGGATTGTGAGAGGGATCCCAGATAGGAGAGGGTGCAGGCTGGGCTGAGGGACACACATCCCTGTGCACAAATTTCATACACTGGGCCTTTACTTTTAAATAATTCTTCAGTAGGCATAGGGGATGCAGATGTCTTCCCAAATTAGTGTCTCAAGTTTCTTTAAATGCTCAAAAATGGAATGCTGGGTCCTTCTTTACCTCTTGTTACAGCTTTTGTCTGATACAGTATTGCTAAGCCAACTTGTTTGTTTGTTTTCATTTACATGAAATAACTTTTCATCTCTTTTAGTCTTTTGATATGAAGTGGAGTTGGAGTGGGTCTTCTGTAACCTGAATATGTATGGATCTTGTTTCCTTATCCATTCAGCCACCTGCATCTTTGATTGGGGCATTTAAGCCATTTACATTAAACTAATTGATAATAGTATGTACTTATTGTTATTTTTATTACGTATACTTATGTTCTTTTTTCTCTTAAAGAAATCCCTTTAGCCCTAACTGGTTTGGCTCAGTAGATAGAGCGTCAGCCTGTGAATTGAAGGGTCCCAGGTTCGATTCCAGTCAAGGGCACATGCCCAAATTATGTGGTTGGTCCCCAGTAGAGGATGTACAGGAGGCAACAATAAATGATTCTCTCACCACTGATGTTCCTCTCTCCCTTCCTCTCTAAAATCAATAAAAATATATTTTTTAAAAAAGGAAATCCCTGCCGGGGACCCTTTGGGCTCAGTGGACAGAGCATTGGCTTGCGGACTGGGAGTTCCCGGGTTCGATTCCAGTTGGGGACATGTGCCTTGCTTGCGGGCACATCTCCACAGTGGGACGTGCAGGGAGCGCCTGATCGATATCTCTCTTTCATCGATGTTTCTGACTTTCTTTCTCCCTTCCTCTCTGTAAAAAAAATCAGTAAAATATATTAAAAAAAAAAAAAAAAGGAAATCCCTTTAACATTTCTTATAATCCTGGTTTGGTGGTGATGTTCTCCGAGTTAGCTTTCTCTTGTCTGTGAAACTCTTTATCTAACTTCAATTCTAACTATATTTTATTGATATTTTTTACAGAGAGAAAGGGAAAGTTAGAAACCCAATGAGAGAGAAACATTGATCAGCTGCCCCCTGCACACTCCCTACTGGGTATGTGCCCGCAACCAAGGTACATGCCCTTAACCAGAATCAACCTGGGACCCTTGAGTCTTCAGGCTGATGCTCTATCCACTGAGCTAAACTGGTTAGGGCTCTAACTTCAATTCTAAATGCTAGCTTTTCTGGGTAGAATAATATTGGTT
This sequence comes from Lasiurus borealis, assembly GCA_004026805.1. Classification (NCBI taxonomy): domain Eukaryota; kingdom Metazoa; phylum Chordata; class Mammalia; order Chiroptera; family Vespertilionidae; genus Lasiurus; species Lasiurus borealis. The sequence goes on from PVJN01020053.1 coordinate 22,814, forward strand.
ATACTGTAAATTATTGCTTTTCATCCCTTTAAATATTTCTTCCAGTCCCTTCTGACCTGCAAAGTTTCTGTTGAGAAATCAGCAGTTAATCATATGGGTGACTAACTGCTGTTTTGTTGCTACTTTAAGATTTTCTCCTTGTTTTTAACCCTTGGCATTTTAATTACCTTGTCTTGGTGTGGGCCTCTTTTGGGTCATCTTGTTTGGGACTCTGTGCACCTCCTGGGCTTGTATGTCTTTCATCAAGTTAGGATAGTTGTCAGTCTTTATTCCTTCAAACAGATTCTCAATCCTTTGCTTTCTCTCTCTTACTGGTATCTTATGATGTGAATGTTGGTACACTTGATGCTATTGCAAAGGCCCCTTAAACTATCCTCAGTTTTTTCATTCTTTTTATTTTTGCTATGTTTTCTTTTACCTTATATTCCAACTAGAGGCCCAGTGCATGACATTCATCACACAATGGTTAACAGACCTGAGGGGTCCTTAGTGCTGCTGGGGAGGCAGGAGCCTCCCACCAATGCCGCTGCACTCACCAGCCATGACCTCAGCTCTCGGCTGAGCAGCAGTCCCCCTGTGGGAGCACACTGACCACCAGGGGGCAGCTTCTGTGTTGAGTGTCTGCCCCCTTGTGGTCAGTGCATGTTAGAGTGACTGGTTGTTCTGGTGTTCAATTTACATACTAGGGTTTCATCATATAAGATTTGCTAATTCAGGTGCCATAGGGTGTTTCCAGCACAAAAGTTTTCCCAGCATAGACACAGCTGATCCTCAGAGCCAATTGGCCTGAAGGTCAATTCTTCCCAGTGATACCAACAACAATAAAGGCTTAACTACAACAAGGCTGTGCACACAGTCCACAAAGGGGAGCACCAAGAGTGTCAACCTCAGGTAACTGGGAAGGCAGAGCTACTGGGCCCTATAGGACACCTAGCACACAAAGCTACTCTACCAAGTCAGGGAAGCAGTGAAAATGCAGAGACAAAAAAACATCACAAACTAAAGAAATAGAGGAAAACAAACAACTGGATATAGAGTTCAAAACCACGTTATAAGATTTTTCAAGTATTTCCTAGAAAAGGCTGATAAATTTAGCGAGACCCTTGAGGATATGGAAAAGAACCAACTAGAAATTAAACATACACTGACTGAAATAACAAATATCATACAGACCTAACAGCACACTAGAGGAATGCAAGAATCAAGTCAAAGATTTGAAATACAAAGAAGCAGAAAACACTCAACCGGAAAAATAAAGAGAAAAAAGAAGCCAAAAATATGAAGATACTGTTAGGAGCCTCTGGGACAACTTTAAACATACCAACATCAGAATTATGGGGATGCCAGAAGAAGAGAGACAGCAAGATACTGAAAATCTATTTGAAGAAATAATGACCGAAAACTTCCCCCACCTGGTGAAAAAAAATAGACTTACAAGTCCAGGAACCCCAAACAAAAAAAATCCAAAGTAGACCACACCAAGACACATCATAATTAAAATGCCAAGAGCAAAAGATAAAGAATATTAAAAGCAGCAAGAGAAAAACAATTACCTACAAGGGAGCACCCATACGATTGTCAGCTGATTTCTCAACAGAAACTGCAGGCCAGATGGGAGTGGCAAGAGATATTCAAAGTGATGAATAGCAAGAACCTACAACCAATATTACTCTATCCAGCAAAGCTATCATTCAGATAAGAAAGAGCTGCTGAGACCAGTTTGGCTCAGTGGATAGAGCGTCGGCCTGCGGACTGAAAGTTCCCAGGTTCAATTCCGGTCCGGGGCATGTACCTTGCTTGCGGGCACATCTCCAGTGTGGGGTGTGCAGGAGGCGGCAGATCGATGTCTCTCTCTCATCGATACTTCTGACTTTCTATCCCTCTCCCTTACTTTCTGTAAAAAATCAATAAAATACATATTTAAAAAAAAAAGCTAAAGGAGTTTATCAACACCAAACCAGTATTATATGAAATGCTGAAAGGTATTCTTTAAGAAGAGGAAGATTAATAAGATAAAGATAAAAATTATGAACAACAAATACATATCTATCAACAAGTGAATCTAAAAATCAAGTGAATTAAAAATCTGATGAACAGAATAAACTGGTGAATATAATAGAATCAGGGGCATAGAAAGGGAGTAGACTGACAATTCTCAGGAGGAAAGGGATGTGGGAGTTTGAGAAGAAACTGGTCAAAAATCACACACCTATGGATGAGGACAGTATGAAAGAGGTAAGGGCAGAGAGGATAGGGTGGGAACCGGGTGAAGGGGAGCTATTGGGGCCGGGGGGGGGGGGGGAGAGGAACAATTGTAATAATGTAAATAAAGATTTATTAAAAACAAAAAGATTTGCTAATTCAATCTTCTGCTTCATCTAGTCCACGTTATTCTTCATTTCACTTACTGTATTTATTTCTGACTGGTTCTTTATTTCAGCTGTTTTTTTTGTTTGTTTGTTTTCTATCTCTTAAAATTTTCATTGAGCTCATTGTGTGTTTTGAACTCTGCATGTGGTAGATTGTTCCCATTTTTTTGTTCTTTTTTTTGAGTTTTGTTCTGTTTTAATTTCAAACAAGATTTTTTTGTTTGTTTTTGTCTCCTCATTTTGGCTGTCTCCCTGTGTTTGTTCCTATGTATTAGGTAGAGCTGCTACATCTCCCAGTCTTGGTAGAATGGCCTTATGCAGTAGATGTTCTGTGAGCCCAGTGGCTGTGAACTGAGGCTGACAGCCCTCATGTCAGGCTTGGGGCCATTTAGCAAGAGGTCCTGGGCATGCCAAGGCCATGCTGTTTGTTTAGAGCTTGTGGACCTTTGAGAAATATTAGGAAAGTGTAGTAAGAGATAAGGCAGGCCACTTGTATGGAAAAGCCACTGGAAGCAACTTGGGTGGACTAGCCAGTTGGATGGAGTGGGGTCCCAGGGAATCCCCAGGGCTGGAGAACAGTTAACCTGGAGGATGGTGGTGCCTGGGAAAGGCTCTGCTGGTACTTCGGTCTGCGAGAAAGCTGCCCCTTCTGGTTTTGCTAGGAAGCCAAGCAATTCAGTTCTTCCCGGTATGTTTTTCGGGCTTTCCAAACTTCTGCTCCAGCACGGAGCTCAGAGCCGCTGTATTGTCAGTAGGTAAGTGTGCGCAGGCCCATTAAGATGAACCTGGGACCCCAAAGCTCTCTCATTCAGCCACAGCCCCAACCAGTTCTCCACCAGAAATATGTGGACTACTCTTCCCCATGGAGCCCTGGGCTTGCTCAATGTGGAGCTGGGAGCTCTTGTTCTTGTCTACTGAAAAATAATATTTGTTAGGTTTTCATCACCAAAAAAGTGTTTCTTTGGGAAAAAGAAAGGGTTGCAACCCAGGGCATGCAGACGTGGGGGGGTCAATGCACACTGGCTGGCCTGCAGAGAGGGAGGCTGCTAATAGAGGTTAAGGACCGTTGAGCTTCTTTATAAAACAATCATTCCTCTAGGGCAGTGGTTATCAACCTGTGGGTCACAATCCCTTTAGGGGTCAAACGATCCTTTCACGTGGTCACCTAAGACATCCTACATATCAGATATTTACATTACGATTCATAACAGTAGCAAAATTACAGTTATGAAGTAGCAATGAAAATAATGTTATGGTTGGGGGTCACCACAACATGAGGAACTGTGTTAAAGGGCATGGCATTAGGAAGATTGAGAACCACTGTTCTAGGGCCTGGCACCCAGGGAACACCTCATCTGTAGGCATGAGAATGTCCCTAAGCCCTAGCTCCTCCGACTAAGTTTTCTCTAAGTTTCAGTTTTTGCCACTCTCTTCTATTGATGGAGATCTTTCTCTGGAAGCATCATTGAACAGCTTCTGCAGCCTTTCTGTCCCTCCGTGTCAGGAAGGCCCTCTTTGGGGTATCATTTCTTACATCAGAGGAGAAGTGCCTGGATCGGGAGCAGCTTGGGCCCAGGGTTGACAGGCAACAGATGCAGAACTTAATGACAAAAAGAATTCAAAACAGAATCAGAACAACATAAATGAATGTGCATGAGGGGCTTAGGAGCTCAAACTTATAGCTAATGAAATGAGGACATTACTATTTCAGCAAGATGATAGATTCAATATCCAGAAAGGGGCCCTTCCACAGCAGCTTAGGAAATGTGAACAAGGGCGTACTCCTTCCAAGGAGAAGAAACAATGCTGTGAGACTCATTAGTAAGATAAGAGGTACCCAGGTCTATTCAATGGTTCTGGTGGTTCATTTCCTGTGGTCGCCGCATTCATTGCTGAAGCTCTGTTGCAGGTGCTCAGGTGTGTGCCACGGGCAGGGCATGGTGCTGCTTAAGGGGAGACACACCCATGGTCGGTCGGGCGCACAGGGGTAGGCAGCAACTGGCCTGGGTTTCCCCAGCGAGGTTGCCGGGATTTTTTTGTGCCCAAGGTCTCTGGGCAGGACTCAGAACCACATCTCTACACCTCTATAGGCTTCATTCTAGCCACACACTGGCCACTGTGCAGAGGTGGGTGTCGTTTTTAAATATTTTTATTAATCTTCACCTGAGTTATTTTTTCCATTGCTTTTTAGAAAGTAGAAAGGAGTGGGGGGGGGGGCGGGGAGAGAAACGTCAATTGGTTGTCTCCACACTTGCCCTGACTGGAGTCAGGGAACAGACATGCTCTTGACTGGGAATTGAACTGGAGACTGGTGCTTGGGCAGATGCTCTAACCACTGCCCACACTGGCCAGGGCAAGACAGATGTGGTTTTAAATTTGCTCATGGTAACTATTTTCTATTTGCTGTTATAACAAATTACTTGTTTAGTTATTTAACAAACAAAACTACAGCTCTGTAGGTCTGTATTTCCTATTTTTTTTATCTTCACCCAAGGATATATCTGTACGTTTATTGCTTTTAGAGAGAGAGAGAAAAGGGGAGGGAGGAGAGGAAGAGGGAGGGAAAGAGGGAGGAAAGGAGGGAAGGAGAAAGGGAGGGGAGGGAAAAAGAGGGGAGGGAATGGAAGGGAAGGGAAGAAAAGGAAGAAAGAAACATCAATGTGAGAGAGACATCAATTGTGTGCCTCCCATACCCACCCCAACCCCTTTTGGTCAGGGGTCTTTTTTGAGGTGTCTTGTAGTAAACAGAATCTGCAGGTGGTACAGTGTGGATTTTGAGTTTTTTAGTTCCTGAGAGTGCACTGTGAAAAGATTGTTCTCCCAAACCATGATTATTTTTAATAAAAGCAATTAAGCCTTTACAATATGGAAGTATGTATTCTTTTACTACCTGAGGATAAAAAAAAACAAACAGAAATGTCCTATAATTATCTCAAAAAGTGAAAGCTTGTGAATCGCAAAAGAGGTAGGCCTGAGAGTTCAAAGGACTGATGGCAAATGCTTTTGGCCAAGGTATTTGAAGAATTTCTACAAATTTTGCCAACTGAGTCTTGATGCCATTCGTATGTTCAACTGAACCTAAAGGTTCAGGGTGCTAAGCACAGAGTGTAGCAGGCCTGGCCCAATAGCACAGACAGTGCCCCTGATCAGGACTGGGCTGTGGCACTCAGAGGCTGTGGAGCTCCCGGGTAGGAAGAGCCTCCAGCGGGACTTGCACCCTGAAGCGCATTAGCTTGTCTACAGGGAAAGCCTGTCCAGTGGACAAACACATCAGGACTAAAACATTTACATCCACGCGATGGAGGGAGCTGGATGAAGTCCACTGGCCAAACCTTGAATGGCCCATCTGGAGTTTAAAGCGTCCGGGGCCGCAGGGACGGCTTCCCTGGAGGTTTGGCCGGTGGGGTGCTTCTTGTGACTTGGAACCATCTTCCACCCATATTCACTCAGGAATGCTGTCCATTGTCAGTGGACCAATGTTGAATGCATGAAAGTAGTCAAGAGTGGACATTTTAAAGTTTCTGGTAGGCCTGGGTTATTATTTGGTCCAAACTAGAGCCTTCTCTCCTTATCAAACTGGCGACTGTCAGATTCCCAGCCTGTTTTCCTGAAGCGACTGCTGGCTTTTCTGGCCATTTTCCTAAGGCATCCACAGGAAAGACAGCTCGTGGGCTTGGCAGTTTTGGCTGCTGCTGATGTCTGCACAGGCAGGTTTGTGTGCAGACGTGCCAATGGGTGATTTCCTTCCACTTCCAGGAGCCACGTTTAGAAGGTCCTGGGTCTGATAACAGCTGACATGTCAGGGACAGGTATGACACCCAACAACCCTCAAGGAAGTTTCACCTAATAAATGGGTAAGGGCATGAGAAACAAGGATAAAACAATGTGTACCTTGACCTGGCTGTGTGGCTCAGTTGGTTGGAGTGTTGTCCCATACACTAAAATGTTGTAGGTTCAATTCCCAGTCAGGACACATGCCTAGAATGCAGGTTCAATCCCCAGCTGGGCCCATATGGGAGGCAACAAATTATGTTTCTCACACTGATATTCCTCTCTTCTCTCTTCTCTCTCCTCTCTCCTCTCTCCTCTCTCCTCTCTCCTCTCTCCTCTCCTCTCCTCTCTTCTCTCTCTCTCTCTCTCTCCTCTCTCTCTCTCTCTCTCCCTCTTTCTCTCTCTCCCTTCCTCCCTCCTTCCCTCCTCCCTCCCTCCCTTCCTTTCCTTTCCTTTCCTTTCCTTTCCTTTCCTTCCTTCCTTCCTTCCTTCCTTCCTTCCTTCCTTCCTTCCTTCCTTCCTTCTCTTTCTTTCTTTCTTTCTTTCTTTCTTTCTTTCTTTCTTTCTTTCTTCTCTCTCTCTCTCTCTCTCTCTCTCTCTCTCTCTCTCTCTCTCTCTCTCTCGTCAATAAGAAACATATTCTCAGGTGTGGATTAAAAAACAAAGGAACCAATGTGTATCTGTTCAGAAATATAAATCTGTTGAGGTTCCTCACTATTCAAGTTGTTTTCTAACTCTGAGGCAAGGGTTGTTTTATGCCAGTGGAATTGAGCCCCAAGAGTGTAGCATAGTGTCAATAAGAATAGAAATACCATTATGATCAATTAATATTGACAAAGGAGACAAGAGCATATAATGGAGTCAAGACAGTCTCTTCAATAAATGGTGTTGAGAAAATTGGACAGATACATGCAAAAAAATGAAATAGACCACCAACTTACATCATACACAAGAAAAAACTCAAAATGGATAAATAACTTAAATGTTAAGTAGTGAAACAATAAAATCCTAGAAGAAAACACCTATATAGATAAAAATCCAGAGACCGTAATGCCATCACGACTATAATGACCTAACAACCGGTCATTATGACATACACAGTGGCCAGTGAACCAGCCTGATCCAGTCCAGATCACCCCCAACACCCCAATCAGGGCAGAACCTTGGCTGGCAGAAATTTGGAACCCAGGGACCTTGGAGTTGCTCAGTCTCGGCCTCAGGCAGCTGCATGAGCAAAGCTTTCCTTTGGTGGAAGTGGACCTGGGATCAGAGCCCTGGAATTGGAGATGGGGTGGGGTGGCTTCCCTGATAAGGCTTCATAAAATTCCTATTGCACATAGAATTGTTGTGTTTACTGTGGCATTTCATTGGTTGGGTGTTGCTGGGAGTTGCGGCCAGCTTTCCTTTCTAACTAATAGTGGACAATTTTCCAACTTGTGAGATGTCTCTCATGTAGACTGTCCCTGAGAGTTTACACTCTGTGAGAACCCACTTTACTTAGGCCTTGGTACAACTCACTGAGGCAAAGGATTGGCATGTAGTTGTTATTGAACAGATTTATACATTTTTTGAGAAAACACCTTCAAAAGAGGTAGGGGCTGAAGCCAGCAGATCTGGGAAAGGTATTAATGGCATAAATGCAATCCAATCTAACACACTGAATTGTACTGAAAATGGCAGTGGCTGAATGACTTTCCTCTACATGGGACCTTCAGTTGTTCATCATAATGAAAGGAAGGTAATCTGCTAAGGTGGTGCCCACTAACAAACCTAGGACGGTAACTCCTCAAAGTTACAACAGAGAAAACCATTTTTTTTCCTTGGGTTTAGAACTTGGATAAACTATATTAGTTGGTAGAGTGTTGCCCCGAGTCACCAAGGTTGTGGGTTCAATCCCTGGTGGGAGCAAGAAATTGATGTTTCTCTTTCTCCCCCCCCCCCAAAAAAAAAATCAATTAAGGAAAACCAAAACACCTAACACTAAGACAAAATGAAAAGAAAAGATTTTAAAAAATCTGAAAGAAAAAAAGAGCACCTTCCTGTCTTCCTAATGTTAGGGTCACCAAAGGAGGAATGCATGAGGCCAAAGGAGTAAAGAATTATGAATTTTTTAGGTCATCTGTATACCAGATGGGCTGAGCTCCAAAATGGCACCTGCCTCCAAAGACTGAGAGTCAGAGGTTTTAAAGAACTCTAGGCAGGCTTTTTCTGGGCAGAGAATTCTCTGTGCTGTTCCTAAGGGGAAAGATAATGGTCTTAACAAGTGGTAAGCAAGTGCTAAGCAAAAGGGAATGTCTGTGGTGAAGTGGTCTAAAGGTCAGTTTCCAGGGGAGGGAGTCTCTATTCAATTATTTGATCAGACCTAACACTCTAGCCTTTCTGTTTTATGGAATGGGGACTAAGGTAATGTCTTCCATCTTTACTTCTTGCTGAGGGGGGACATCGAGATCACAGGGGAGTGGACTTTGATAGTAGTGAGCTGGATGAGGGAGCAAAGTAGCATGATTTCCCCAAGAGACTGGTTGGTGAAGGCTTGAAAGTGGTCCTCAGTGACTTGGGAGGTAAAAGCTGGTCCTGAGACTGCCACAGTGTCACTTGTTTGGTTTTGCTGCTTCTTAGAGCCTGAAGCTGGAATATAGGTTCAATCCCCGGCTGGGCCCATATGGGAGGCAACAAATTATGTTCTCACACTGATATTCCTCTCCCTTCTCTCTCTTTCTCTCTAGATGTTATCTTTATTTATTATTATTATTATTTTTACATATTTTATTGATTTTTTATGGAGAGGAAGGGTGAGGGATAGAGAGTTAGAAACATCGATGAGAGAGATATCGATCAGCCGCCTTCTGCACACCCCTTACTGGGAATGTGCCTGCAACCGAGATACATACCCTTGACCAGAATCGAACCTGGGTCCTTTCTGTCCACAGGCCGATGCTCTATCCACTGAGCCAAACTGGCTTTGGCTAGATGTTATCTTTAGGGAGGAAAAGATTATGGCTCTAAGTTGCCTAACCTAGTGGAGACAAATTGTTTTATACATCTTAATATTACTGGGGCAAAAACTAGAAGAACAAGAATTATGACATGCCCTAACCAGTTTGGCTCAGTGGATAGAGCGTTGGCCTGTGGACTGAAGTGTCCCAGGTTCGGTTCTGGTTGTGGGCACATCCCTAGTAGGAGTGTGCAGGAGGTGGCTGATCGATGTTTCTCTCATTGATGTTTCTAACTCTCTATCCCTATCCCTTCCTCTCTGAAAAAAATCAATAAGATATATTTTAAAGAAAAGAATTATGACAAGTGGTCTGGTAGAAGGAAAGGGACATGAGTTTGGAGGGTTGTAGCCTATACCAAAATAGGGTTTATTCCCTTAGTTTCATTTGTCCTTGGTTTAGGACTATGGAATTTACTAGATGGCTGTGGACTGCTTGGCATCTGGATTTTCTAAATGGTTGCAAATTAAGTTTTACTATCTCAGTTTCCCTATTCTGCTTGTTCTGGCTTACTGGCCTGTATAATTTATATAACTTCCTTTTAATATTTCTCCTTCTATAACTTTCATGAACCTTCTTATAATTTTCACATTACAATTTTAACTCACTTTCTTTTTTTAAAATATATTTTATTGATATTTTACATAAAGGAAGGGAGAGGGATAGAGAGCCAGAAACATCGATGAGAGAGAGACATCGATCAGCTGCCTTCTGCACACCTCCTACTGGGGATGTGCCCACAACCAAGGTACATGCCCTTGACCAGAATCGAACCTGGGACCCTTGAGTCTGCAGGCTGATGCTCTATCCACTGAGCCACACCGGTTAGAGCTAACTCCCTTTCTTTTTCTTTCAAAATGCATGTTCATTCTTCATGCCTTCTATTATCAAAACCATACACTTTACAACTTAGAATTCTTAACTCTTAGAAACCTTAATTTCCAATGATAACCAAAAAGTAAACAGCCAGCATTTCTTAGATTGATATTTATCAACACACTTTAAATATACTCTTTCTTTCAAGAAAATATACTTTCAACAAAGTACAAGAGACCGTCTTTTTTTAAAAATTTAATAAATCTTTATTGTTCAGGTTACAATTGTTCCTCTTTTTTCCTCCCATAGCTCCCCTCCACCCAGCTCCTACCCCTCCCTCTGCCCTTACCTCACCCCCATTGTCTTCATCCATGGGTGTACAATTTTTGTCCAGTCTCTCCCTGCATCCTCCTCACCCCTTTCTGTGCCCCTGATTCTATTATATTCACCAGTTTATTCTGTTTATCCGATTTTTAATTCACTTGATTTTTTAGATTCACTTGTTGATAGATATGTATTTGTTGTTCATAATTTTTATCTTTACATTTTTCTTTTTCTTCCCCTTCTTAAAGAATACCTTTCAGCATTTCATATAATACTGGTTTGGTGCTGATGAACTCCTTTAGTTTGTTCTTATCTGTGAAGCTCTTTATCTGCCCATCAATTCTGAATGATAGCTTTGCTGGGTAATCTTGGTTGTAGATTCTTGTTATTCATCACTTTGAATATTTCTTGCCACTCCCCTCTGCCCTGCATAGCTTCTGTTGAGAAATCAGCTGACAATCGTATGGGTGCTCCCTTGTAGGTAACTAATTGTTTTTCTCTTGCTGCTTTTAATATTCTCTCTTTGTCTTTTGCTCTTGGCATTTTAATGATGATGTATCTTGGTGTGGTCTGCTTTGTATTCCTTTTATTTGGAGTTCTCTGTGCTTCCTGGATTTGTAAGTCTATTTCTTTCACCAGGTGGGGGAAGTTTTCAATCATTATTTCTTCAAGTAGGTTTTTAGTATCTTGCTCTCTCTCTTGTTCTGGCACCCCCATAATTCTGATGTTGGTATGTTTGAAGTTGTCCCAGATGCTCCTTACACTATCTTCACATTTTTGGATTCTTTTTTCTTTTCCAGTTGAGTGTTTTCTGCTTCTATTTCAAATCTTTGACTTGATTCTTGTGTTCCTCTAGTCTGCTGTTAGGTCTCTGTATACTATTTTTTATTTCAGTCAGTGTATGTTTAATTTCTAGTTGGTCCTTTTTCATCTCCTCTTGGGTCTTGCTAAATTTATCCATCTTTTCCAGGAAATTCTTGGAAAAACTTTATAACTGTGGTTTTGAACTCTATATCCAGTCATTTGTTTTCCTCCATTTCTTTTGTTTGTGATCTGTTCCTTTGTCTCTGCATTTTCGCTGCTTCCCTGAGTTGGTAGAGTAGCTTTGTGTGCTAAGTGTTTTATATGGCCCAGGTACCTGAGGTGGACTTTCTTGGTGCACCCCTTTGTGGACTGTGTGTACAGCCTTGTTGTAGTTAAGTCTTGATTGTTGTTGGTATCACTGGGGGAGGGACTGACCTCCAAGCCAATTGGTTATGAGGATCAGCTGTGTCTACGCCAGGAGAACTTCTGTCCTGGAGTCAGCCTTATGATACTAGACTTGTAAAACTACAAAATCCTGTGTTCAGCTTGGATGGGGTGGAGTCTCAGGGCTGAGCAGACAGCCTTGGCTTCCCGTCAGCCCTGCCCTATTGTCCCTTGGTAATTGCTGCAGCCCTCTCTGCACTCAGTTGCGCTCGCACGCCTCCAGTCCTCTGCCTTTCTGGCTCCCCTGACTTTCCATGCACTCCAGGGACCCACATGAGTCTAGGTCCCCAGGGTCTGGCCCAAAAGTGGAGCTCAGTGCAGTTGGAACTGGATTTCAGCACATTTCAGAGGTTCTGTTTTCCTCCCGTTAGAGAAAGCCATCAGCACAATCAACAGTCAGTCCTCTCTGCACACACTAACACATGTGCCTCCAGACCTCTTCCTTTTGTGGCTACCCTGATTTTCTGTGCACTCCTCCCCCCATATGAGTCTCACCCAGAACTGAGGTTTAGTGCAGTCGGAACTGAGGTTCAGTGCAGTCGGGAATTTCCGTCTCCCTCCTGCTAGAGGAAGCCAGCCAGGCACTCTGCTGCCCGTCCTTTCCATGAGGATGTCTCCGTACCTCAGCTTTTTGCAGGTCCTCTGAGTCTCCATGAGCCCCTCTCTTTCTTCTAGTTATAGAATTTTCACTCTGCCAGCTTTCCTGTGGTTCTGGATGATGTCTGTTCTGTCTTTTAGCTGTAGTTTTGAAACTGTTGTGTGAGGCAGCAGTTTAGGTGTTCACCTATGTTGCCATCTTTAATAAAAGCTAAGAGCAGGTGAATTTAAAACTTATCTAGCAATATATGTTTCAGAATTTTATGTTATTTAAAAATATTTAGATATTTATCATTTAACCCAGCAATGCTCCAAAGCCTTTAAGTTACCAAAGACTTTGGAAAATTATGTATAGGCATATGAGGCTAGAGAAAAGGGGAGTAGGGTGCACTGGAGATGAGGCCCAATTGCCTGTTCTAGGACTGCAGCTTCCAGGCCTCCAGCTGCTTAGATTTAAAACTGCCACATTTTCCCTTAGAGATAACAGGCTAAGGTTCGGGTGATAATGAGTTCAGCTTCAGATAGTAATAGGACTGTTAGGCAAGGGGGCTGAGAAGGCGCTGAGGTGAGAGCAGTTTTCAGAGTACCAAAGGGGTGAGAATGGGGCCTTGGGATCTGGAGGCTCAGCGAGGGTCCCTTCACTGGGTCCTAGAGGGGTTTTGGGAGAAGACTGAAGTGGGGAACCCAGAGGTGAGAGTATGCAGTGAGCCCAAGAAATGAGTCCATTTCTTGTTTAAAGGAGGGGACAGTCATGGAGGAGATGAGATAAGGTGAGGAATGACTGGGCCTTGTGGAGTGAGACTGAATCCGAGGTAGGTGACTGAGGATTTGGGACAACTGGGCTCTATGAGGGGGTGCATGGTAGCCCTGGTCAAGCACTGAGGTAGAACAAGAGTGGATAAAGGGAGTGTCTAGTAAGATGCAGTGTAGAAGTGAGGTGGCTAATGGCTGTAAGACTAATCTTAATAGAGACTGAAGAGGGAACAAGGGTCCCAGTGAATCTGGGAAGGGCAAAATGAGTGGCCCCAGTGTCAACTAAAAAGGAGATCGACTTACCTGCCACCACAGTTGTAATCAAAGGCTCTGCCCTGGTGAGATAAATCTGTGGGGCCCTGTCAGGGCTTGGGAAGCTTCTTGGGTGGCTAGTTCCAGAGGGTTTGGGAGCTCCAAACCATATCCAGAGGGTAGCCATGCTGGAATGGCTGAGATCTGACCCGGAGGGGCCAGACTACAGTCTGATTTCCAGTGGCCTTCCCTTCCGCACCTTGGGCAGGGTCCAGGCAGGGTCTCGGGTTTGAGCAGGACTTGGCTCAGTGTCCTTCCTTGCTGCATTTGAAGCATTGGCCTGGAAGAGGCTCAGCCCCTTGGTTTGGGGTTCATGAGCGTGGTGGGTAGGAGCTGGAAGGCCTTTCTCTGGGCCTTAGCCTTGGCCTGGTCTCACTTTAGTTTTTTTATTTGGGTCTCCTTGTCTCTATTATTAAAGAACTTAAAGGCCAGGTTAATGAGGTCTTTTTGAGGTGTTTGTGGACCTGTGTCTAGTTTATGAAGTTTATGGTGTACCT